>VKOC01047961.1:0-25023 GCA_009364415.1 Spea multiplicata | reverse complement strand
AGAACTGACCAGGAGGTTGTTTAGTTTTGTAACTAAGTTGGCCTGGGGGATAGAGATGAAGAGGTTATCCCATTTGTCTGTTTTCCATACTGTGTTTAATGAAAAAAAAAATGTATGAAAATAGTTCTGAGTTAGGTTAAACCAAATTAGCAACTCTGAAAATTGTGTTGTTTAGTCCTCACTGATTAAATCTGTGAGATTGCTGTTTTATTACAACTTTCCTTGGGATATATTTAAGTCATTTGTGTAGAGAGGGAGTACCTCAGTTGGTGTGGATTCAGATAAGGGTGATACTATTCCCAATGAGTTCCTAATTCTAGATATATATACAGAATTTACTATATCTCTCACTATTAGGTTTGGGATTTCTAATTTCACAAAGAAAAAAAACACAGTCAAGAATTAACTTTATGCGAAAGACCATTCCATTCCTCTCGTGGTATCTGTATATTTAATTCTCTTTCCCATTTTGGAATGCTGACAATTGTTGCTAATGGTTGATCTTTTAAGGTTATACATGAGACGCATTTGGCTAGTATTTTCTTATGGTTATTGTTTTGAAATAATCTAGTCATTTCCACAATTACTTCTTCTTCAAACAGCTTTAAATGATTTTTTAAACAATTTTTTATTCTGAGATATTTAAAAATATTCGAATTGGAGAGATTATACTGTTGTTTTAGATTAGCAAAGTTTTTTATCTTATCTTTTTACTAGTAAATCCTTAATTTTGTACCATCCTTCTTCTGCATAGGCATCTGAGTAGGTCTTAACAATATGTAATAATATATTAGCCTCATATTGTTGTTTAATTAGTGGCAAGCCGGTCCCTCCTTTAGCAGCCCTAATACTTAATGTGTATTTACCAATCCTTGGTCTGCTGCCTTTCCATACGAAATTATGAAAGCTTGTGTGAACGATTTCTAGCCAGCTGGAGGGAATAGACAGAGGAACCATGTGAAAAAGATATGTCCATCTGGGCAAAACATAGGATCTTAGGGTATTTATGTGGCCCCACCATGACAAATCTAGATGTTTCCATTGTTTCAGTAGCTTATTTGTTGATTTCAGAAGATATAGAACATTTATCTCCATAGTTTTGGAAATATTTCTAGGAATTTTAATACCTAAATAAGTAAATTCTCCTTTAATGTTTTGTATCTGAAAATTCCTTTGTAGTTGTTCCATACTTCCTTTGGAGATATTAGTAAAATGAGCAATTGTCTTATTCAAATTTAGTTTGTAATTAGAGACAAGGCTATAATTTTCCACGCTTTCAAAAAAAGTCATAGACTCTAATGGATCTGTCAAGGAGATAATGACATCATCCGCGTATAATGCTGTTTTTAATTCTCTCTCCTTAATCTGAAGACCCTTAATATTTTTATTTTGTCTGATATTTATAACAAAAGGTTCTAATGCCAAAATGTATAGAATAGGGGAGAGAGGACAACCTTGTCGAGTGCCATTATGGAGATCAAACCATTCTGAACAAATGCCTGGGCCCACTACCCGAGCACTGGGAACAGAGTATAATGACATTATTGCAGTCTATATCCACTCTGTCAGTCCAAAAGCTTTTAAAACTTTACTCATATACCCCCACCCGACCCTATCAAATGCTTTCTCTGCGTCAGGAGGGAAATATTATTCCGTTTTGCAAAATCTATAGTATCCAGTGGTCGTCTAATGTTGTTTCCCAAATCTCTTCCTGGCACGAAACCAATTAGATCTCTATGTATTATAGAGTGTAAGACCGATTTTAGTCTCTGCGCCAATATGGATGAGTATCGTTTTATATCTACGTTGATCAAGGATATTGGTCTATAATTCTTTACATCATCCGGAGGCTTATCTTGTTTCATCTTGAATCGGTAAGATATTGGCTTGAAGAATCTCCCTAGGGCATTGACCTGTTTGTGCTATCTCTTTGAAAGTTTCTAAAAGATGATCTATTATATCTTGTTGAAAGACCTTAAAAAAATAGTTGCTGAACCCATCTGCACCCGGAGTTTTAAGTTTTACAAGTTTATCTATGGCAATACTTAGCTCAATTTTCTCTAATGGCCTATTCAAGGTTTGTCTCTGGTCTTCAGATAGTTCTCATAGTCCTTGCAATCATGAAATTCAGTCTTTTAGGTAATAAATCGGTCCAATCGTTGGTGATATCATTAATTCCTATTATTTTCCTAATATGTTTCTTTGTGTTACGTCGGGACCTGGACAACACAGGTAATGCACCCACTATGCAGAGACGTATTCACGGCACGGAGCGTACAGGCAGAAAGTCCGAGGCAGAGAAACAATACAGGGCCAGAGGCAGAAAACCGTGGTCAGGAGATTCCGAGGTCGGGGCAGACAGCACGGGAGCGAGGTCAAGAAACAATCCGAGGTCTGGTACACAACGAAGGCAAACAAGCGTTATAGGACAGAGAACGAGCATCCAGAGCAACATACAGTGACTCTTTGACTATTTGAGGGAACATAGGAGTGTGTTTAAATAATGAAAAAGGGCGGGAAAACGGACTGTCAGTGTTAGAAGACGTGACATCATCGCGACCGGCGCCATAGAATGGCGTCGGTGCAATAAACAAAAAAGGTAAACGAATGCTAAACCCACGAGTACCGTGGGTCTAGCACCCACCAACAGTGGTAGAGCGTCGTGGATGTGCCGCAGCACTTCGTTTATGACTCTGTGAGTGCTGCCGGCACGCCGCGGCAGCTCTCGGAGGATTGTATTGCCGTCGTGGACGGCTCACGGCGGTTCGTATAGAGGGATGCGGCCGCCGTAACCGTGCCACGTCCACACACACGCCCCTCCGTGTACGTGCAGTATGCACGTCACCTGGAGAGGGCGCGCATGTGGCATCGCGAGCGAGCCGCCCACCCGTGGCCGACCGACGTGGGACTGCGGCGGAACCGGTAGTTACAACACTTATCACAAGTCACAAGTATCACCTAAGCAAACCTACTCCAAAGCAACAAAAAGATCACAGCAGGAGAGCCAAAAAAGTCCAAATTCAGAGGAAAACGGGCAGGAAAACAGATCCAGAAAAATATATTAAACATAAATAAAAAAATCTATTACAGAAATCTTTAATTTATTTGATAAAATATTAAATCAACAAGAAATAAAGGTTGTATTCAAAAGGGTTACAATTTGCCCATACTAAATAAAATATATTCCAGATTTTGGGATTTAATTTAGACGGGATTGATCTAAGAATTAAATACTAGTAACAACGAGGTATGAGGACCAGGTTTGCCCCCAGTTTGTCCCATTGGAAATTTCAACACAGTTAGGTTGAACATAGCTGTAAAGCAAACCTGGTTTTATATGTGAAGGATATAGATGATCTATTCTTTATTTGGAAAAGAAAGGAGATACAATTTAAAGAATGTTGAGTTCATCTAAATAATAATCATGCCAAAATATCTCTAACTTCAGATTACAATCAGGAGCACATTATTTTTTATATCTAGATATTTACATAAATAATACCAAACTATATACAAAAAGAAGTGGATGCCAATAATTATATTCCGATAAACAGTTGACATCGTCCCTTTTGGCTAACACAATTTTTAATACTTAGGAGAAACTGAAATGAGGACAATATATATTCAGAACAGGATAATAACCTAAAACATTTTTTGGAAAAAGGATATCAAGAAAGAAACTTAAAAATTATAATTTATTCAATAAAAATGAAAGGGAAGGAACTTCTACCACAAAACATATTAAAAAAATATTAAATGCACCACCTGTAATCTTTCATTTTTATAATAAATCACATACAATAAATCATACCATCAACAAACCCTGGGGTATACTACAAAGAGAGGATTCCATTTAATATATTTTTCCTCAGAATATTTGTCTTTAGAGGTGCTCCTAACAGAACATAAAAAATAACTACTAAATATACATAAAAAGATTGTCCAGTGCCTGTATTCAACTTTCAAGGAGAGCCAGAGTTCTTAGGAGGGTCTGGAGAGACCCGATTGGAAACATGTTTATTTTATTTTAAAGGAAGCCAACATATGACAAGTGGCAAAATCTCTCGCAGTGGAGGTTGTGACCGTTCTCTGGAGTGGTCACAGAGCATCTGAGGTGGGTGTTTGGTGTCGCTGAAAGCCTCACTATCGAGGCATTTCAGCGACACCATTGAAGCTAAACTCTTTTAAAACGTGCGTCTGCCCCGTGAGGTGCCAGGGACATCATTGGTCCTTAACTGACCATTTTGTGTGACGTGCCTTGCATGTTGAGCACACAATGAGCAATGTTTTGTCTATTTATCACTTTCATATATATATTTATTTATACTATACTATATATATATACTGAGTCAGGTGAGGATTTAAAATTCTATTGTTTGAAAAAAAAACCATGGAGCCAAGCAGTAAGAGATCTGGGACCTTTCCTTCTTTTGGGAGCTTTGTTTTTTAAAGCTTTAAAGGAGCTTAAATTATCAAAGCAACACTGTTTGAACGTCATCTTTTTTAAAGCAGACAGCCACAGTCATATTGTATATGGTGCACGGGGATGCTCCGGGGGCAACAACATGGAGCCCCGGCAGGAATTTTAAATGTTTCTTTTTAAGTGAAGAAAGCAAGCTTTGATTGCTTCCTAAGCTTATTTAATGCTATAGCATACCATGCAAGTCATTGATCATTAACTGATCTTTTTGTGGTCATTAAGTAGCTAAGATACAGTTATGTTTGTCATCATCATTTTTTTAAAACATTTCTGACTTAAAAGTAAGTGATAATTGAAAATGATGCCAGGATTTGGCTGCTTGCTCCAAATCCCGCATTTGTCTAACATTATGGTCTGTGGCGATGTATGGTTACACATTTTCATACACAATGAACCCCCAATAATCAGATTTTATTCAAAGAAAGAGATTTAGGATCTATGCTGGTGACCCAAATTGTTTAGTACTGAGCCTCATGTTGGCAGGTGGGGTGGATGATATTTTGCCACTACTGGAGTCAGGATGCTTGCTAGTACTCCTGCTGCTGTTGCATGCAGCTGGTTGTTTTTCTGACTCCAGACAAGAAGGCTTCAGCTAGTTGTCAATTTACACCCCTGCACCTCCAGCAGCATAGAAAGAGCTTCAGGAAGTTCGCTATGAGTGGGTGACAGCACCACTTACTCCTCTTGTCTCTTCTGTTTTTCCTTGGTCTGCTTGTACCTGCTACTGTATTTTCATGGACCAGTCTCGGCTCACGATCAATCCTTTTTTGAGAGACTTCATCTCTTCTGGCTTCCCTCTCACTGCATGCACGTGGTCCTGGTTCTCTGAGAAAGTCAATGTTGTCATAGGCCAGTCTCCTCACATGCTGAATCCCATTCCGAGAGACTTTAATACCCATGTTCTCGGCCGGGATGAAACAAACGCGCACAACTTTGTTGATTTTTACATACCGCCTCCTAGTGGAAAGATGACATTGGCAGTACAGGTCGCAGGTCTCCTGAGCTTCTGGGGCTTTCTTGAGGATTGACTTGATGTTGGAGCTGTCTTGAGCTGTTGGGGGTGTGTTGATTGGCTGCATGTCGTCATATATCAATGTCCTGACATGGTTCATCCCTCCTTGAGAGACTTTCCACCCCTTGTTCTCAGCCGGGATGTGACAAACCCGCACAACATCGTTGATTTTCACATGGCGATTACTCCTCACTGTAGAACTAGTGGAGGGTGGGGTTGGGGTCTGCACATTTTCCGTGATGGCTAAGACGTTAGTTTGCTGGCGAGTTCCTTGTCTAGGTTTCAAGCTTTTCACATATTTTTTTGGCAGAGAAACCCTGTAATACTCCCAAACTTTAAAGACAGCCCAAGATATTGAGGTGAGTGCTATCAGTAGCACGAAAAAGTGGGCAAGGTGCTTAAGGGACAGCTGTTCATCAGCATCGGTCTAAGGGAAGAATAAGGTGGTCAGTATGGTCCACAAGGCTTATGAAAATCTAATTTACAGATACATGCAAAAACCTATCGTGAATACATAACAACAATGTATATACATACATACATTATATATACATTATACATACATACATACATACATATTTAGCACTTGCCTAAAATATTCCCATTGGGGCAGATGTATAAATAAAGTGCCTTTTTATACATTTTGGCTTTTTTAGGCCAGTCACCAGCAGATACAAAGTGGTAATTGGATAAAATGTGGCAAATCCAGGGCGAGACCCTAACACAATATGTGTATTCCCCATATCCTACTATTGTGGGGTATTTTATTTCTAAAAATGCAACACAGTAACATTACTCACCCACCACCTTACGGTAAGAGCTGGAAAATAAACAAAGCAAATGAGTTGAATGATCCTCATCGTTGCGGCTTTCATTAAGAAATGATTTTCATTGACAGGCATTCAGCTTACAAAGCCAAAGCTGCTTGTAACATCACAGAGTGATTGTGATGTCATAAACACTTCTCTGTGTTGAACTGACCATAGATTGTTGGTCACTTCAACGTTCCATGGAATGTTGAAATGACTAACATACTGTGACAGTATATACTGGTTTTGTTACTAATATCAATGCAAAAAACAGAATGTTGCAGAATCTTGTAATACCTTTTTTATTGGACTAACAGTATTTAAAATAATAGACGAGCTTTCGGGAGTCCTCCCTTTATCAAGTCAAAAAAGGGCACAGGTTATAGGAAGTTTTGATAATGAGCTAAGAAGCTCAAATCCACATTAATTCCTCTGTTCTGTTTGAGCTTCTTAGCTCATTATCAAAACTTCCTATAACCTGTGCCCTTTTTTTTCTTCTCTCTCTCTCTCCTCCATACTCCCCCCTGCTCCCCCCTAGCCTTATCTGTGCAGTATATGCCACTATTTACGACCCTCTTAGTTTTTTGTCTGCAAATTCTCTACCTTGTTGTTTTAACCCCTGTTTTAACCCTGTATCAGAACATGTACTGGTCAGTTTTAAACTGTTTTAAACTGTGTTTTTCACTTGCTTGGTCAGAAATGCTTTTGACTTGATAAAGGGAGGACTCCCGAAAGCTCGTCTATTATTTTAAATACTGTTAGTCCAATAAAAAAGGTATTACAAGATTCTGCAACATTCTGTTTTTTGCATTCGTATACACTGGACTAATACGGCTACCCTAAACTACAGTTACTAATATCAAATATACTAATGTTAAAGTATTAAGACAATGAAGGGTATGCAGGCTTTGAAACAGGTGTCATTTCATTTTTCTTTGTTGGCATGTTTTGTTCTATAATTGGGCCATCCTGTTATAACCTACAGTCAAATAGGAATCCCATAATAAATAACAGAAATGGGTTTTGCCTGCCCACACATGTTTTCTTTCAAAATAGTACATATATTACTAATTCTCCAAGGGAACGCAGACTTTTGATCATTAATGTACTGATGTTAGAGTATTTTGTTATAACTTTATCATCTAATAGAATATTCCAGGTTTTATTGAGTAATTTTCGTATTCTTGTTGGTATTAGTGTATGAGACATATTTGTTACAGAATTAAAGGTAAATCCCATACATCATCAATAGGAGATGTAGAAAAATAAGCCCCAGTCTATGGTTTTCAGAAGAACCAAACAATGGACCCTATGAGCGAGCCGCTCAAATTTAAACATATATATATGGGATTAACACAAAAGGGAAAGAAATAAGCAAGGAAATAATATTATAATAAATTCATATAAAATGGTGTATATATATATATATATATATATATATATATATATATATATATATATATATACTTGTATCTATATCCATACATTATATATGCATGCATTCTATATACATTATACATATAAGCATACATATTCATCTCTTGCCTAAAATATTCCCATTTGCAAAACTCAATGTAGAATCATTTGTCGTTTTGGGATCTGTATTTTATGCACCAACATAAAGTGTCTTTTTATACATTTTGGCTTTTTAGGCCAGTTGCCAGCAGTTTAGATTCACAGTGGTAATTGGTTAAAATATGGCAAGACCCTAACACAATATGTGTATTCCCCATATCCTACTATTGTGGGGTATTTTATTTCTAAAAATGCAACACAGTAACATTACTCACCCACCACCTTACGGTAATAGCTGGAAAATAAACAAAGCAAATGAGTTGAATGATCCTCATCGTTGCGGCTTTCATTAAGAAATGATTTTCGTTGACAGGCGTTCAGCTTACAAAGCCAAAGCTGTTTGTGACATCACAGACTGATTGTGATGTCATAAACACTTCTCTGTGTTGAACTGACCATAGATTGTTGGTCACTTCAACGTTCCATGAAATGTTGAATTAACTAACATAGTGTGACAGTATATAATGGTTTTGTCACTAATATCATATATACTGTTAAAGTATTAAGAGAACGAAGGGTATGTAGGCCTGCTCACATATGTTTTTTTAAAAATAGTACATATATTACCAGTTCTCCAAGGGAATACAAACTTTTGATCATTAATGTACTAATGTTAGACTATTTTGTTATAACTTTATTATCTAATAGAATATTTGAGGGTTTATTGAGTGTTCTTCGCTTTCTTGTTGGTATGAGTGCATGAGAGAGATTTCTTACAGATTCTGGTCAGGGGCCACCAAGGCTTATGTGAAGCTGATACAAGGCTGTGCAGTTACCTAACAATTGTCTGTCCGTCAGTAAGTGTATTAAAAATATATGCCAGGCACCTCTTTTAGTCTGTAGAATATTATTACCTGCGTGCAATAGATATCCCCCTTTTAGTCAAATCTCTATTTCTCTGGAATTAGGTATTTGTCAAGTCTGTTATTTATTTCTCGGTTTGATAAATAATAATCTCTCTCCTTCTCTCAAGAGGTAAAATATTATTTATAATCCGGAGTAAAGACTGAAGTCTCATCACTTACATGTACTCTGGGATTTCAAAAGACAAAAAAACTCCCCATTTCTTTTTTATTTATTTTTTTATTTCTAAGAATGTTATATGAGTTAAAGTTAAATCCTGTACATCATCAATAGGAGATGTAGAAAAATATGCCCCAGTCTATGGTTTTCTGAAGAAACAAACAAATGGACTCTATGAGGAATCCACTCAAATGTAAACATATATATGGGATTAACACAAAAGAGATAAACAAGTTTAGTATTATAACAAATGCTAATAAAATGCATATATATATATATATATACACTTTAATCTCTCTCTCTCTCTCTAATTCTTCTTTATTTCTATGCCTACAATTTAGGCAGCGCTTCTTACAATACATATGTTCGAAGGGTATGAGAAGACTAGAATAGACAGACTAATACAAAACGATACATTAGGTGGAGAAGGCTCTACTTGCAAGCTTACAAGGTCAATTCAAGTTTTAAGGTCAATTCAAGTTTTAAGGTTTAAGTAGGAATTGGAGCGCTCAGGAACTGGAAACCTACTGCTTTGACTTTGTAGTGTATTGACTTGTGTTGGGGTTGCTGTGGTGGTGGCGGTGGTGTTAGAGTAAGGGATTTAAAATCACTTTTATTTCTTTATTTCTTTTCTCTGTGTTGGTTTCACCATTTAATTAAGGGAGTGATCCATTTACCTGCGTGGAGATTTGTTGCTCAAAAGGCTCTGCAATTCAAGTAGTGCGGTTTAATTACTAATTGGAGCACTCAGTAATTTGAGCTGAAAGGGAATTTGAAGGAAATACTGTATACGCGTGCGGTGTGATTGTTGGTGAATATATATATATATATATATATAGTCTTATTTTCCTTTAGTGACTGTACTGTTTTTGTGTATATAATGCGTGATAGGAAGCTTGTCAGCCTATCTGTGTACAGTATGCTACATGTATACATGCTTGGAACATGGGTGTGGTAAAGGGGGAGGGGCTTGTGGGGGTGGAGCCAGGGGTGGCAAAATTATGTTTTGCCTAGGGTTGCAAAAATCCTTGCACCAGCCCTGAATGTTAGAGTATTTTGTTACAACTTCATATATATGTCTTATTTTCCTTTAGTGACTGTACTGTTTTTGTGTATATAATGAGTGATAGGAAGCTTCTCAGCCTATCTCAGTGTACAGTATGCTACATGTATACATGCTTGGAACAGGTGTTGCAGGGTCCAAACCTCTCTGACAAATGTGAGCGAGTGGCCACTTTAGAAGCTTATATTGGAGATCTGTAGATGCAAATTGCACCATTGAGGAGGACTGACAAACTGAAAGGGGGGGTGGGAAGTTCAGATCATAGGCAGGTGGTGATGTTATGAACAATAACAATGGAGCTACACAAAAGTTACCATTTTTCCATAAATGCAGAACATTTAAATGGCCAGAGCAAAGTTATGGAAGAGGTATCCATAAGTAAGAATTATGCTGTTGTAGATATTTCAGATGCAGAATTCATATCAAGAGGTGAGGATATTTATTTGATAGAAGGGTGGTTAGTGGGGTTAAAGATAGTAGTAGCATACATAATATAGTTGCACCTGATGACGATTGTTTTCTTGAGAAACTAACTGATGACAAACTAAATTGTCTACTAGCTAATGCAAGAAGCCCAGCTCACAAAATGGGAGAATTATAGGTACTTGCATATGATATATGATGTAATCGGCATTACGGAAACTTGGTAGGAGGAATTACCACGATTGTACAGTTGATTTAAAAGGCTATACATTGGTATAAATTGGTAAAGGGGGAGGTTTGTGCCTTTATGTTCAGCCAGAGTTAATGCCTGATATTAAGGATTCTGTATGTCAGATTACAGACTATGTGGAAGCTTTGTGGGTTGAAATATCCACTTGGAATAAAAGGGTTAACTCATTAATTTTGGGAGTTTGCTATATATCCCCAAACAGCGACCAGGATATGGAAGATCAGCTTTTTGTTACAAATTGAAAAATCTGCGTAGCAGGGTAATGTTCTAGTCATGGGGGATTTTAATAACCCTGACATTGACTGTTAGTAGAGACACCTACTAGAAAGGAGGCTTATTTGGATCTTCTATTAACAAACAACGTGGAGCTGTTTTTAAATATTCAAGTACGGGAGCAATTGGGAAGTAGTGATGATAATAGGGTGCAGTGTGAAATTAATAATAAAAAGCAAGCTGCTGTAACTGTCAGCAAGACACTTAACTTTAAAAAAGCAAAGTTAAGGATATGCTTGCAGGGAATTAATTGAGATGATCTCTTTGTCCAAAGGAAGTAAATCCACGAGAAAGTCAGAGGGCTCAGTGGCATCAAATGTCAAGTATAAAGATGCCAAAACAGCTTGTAAAAGGGCTATTAGACTGGCTAAATTTAACAATGAGAAGATTATAGCCAAGGAGAGCAAGACAAATTCATAAAGATTTTTTAAGTACCGTATTTATCGGCGTATAACACGCACTTTTTAAACCATAATAAGAAGCTGAAACCCTACCTGCGTGTTATACGCCGATAAATCCTAGAGCTGCACGATTTGCAGCGACGTCTCCCTCACTTCCGGTCCTGGCGAGGGTGCGTGTTATTCGCCGGTGCGTGTTATACGCCGGCAAGTACGGTACATCAATGCCACAAAATTTAGGAGTGACAATGTCGATGCTTTTGAAATCTGGAGATGGTAAGTTAATTAGTGAGGATCAGGAAAAGCCAGCAATACTAAATGCATTTTTTCCTTTGTATTTAACAAAGAAGAGCTACTACCTGCTGATTGGCAATCCAGCTCTACAGAAACCTTAAATCAATCGTGGGAATGGGTGACTCTATAAAGTTTTTAAACATTTAAGTAAGCTTAAAGTAGATAAAGCTCCAGTGCCAGATGGGCACCCACCCGAGAATACTATGGGAAGTTAGCCAAGAAATAGCCAAACCACTGGTTTTCAAAGATTCTGGAATGGTACCAAAGGATTGGCGGATCCCATTTTTTTTAAAAAAGATCCAAATCTGTGCCTGGGAACTACAGACTTGTAAGCCTAACATCTGTGGTGGGGAAATAATTTGAGATTTTATTAAGAGATGGCATACGGGAATATATTGTGAACAATGATATCATCAGTACGAGTCAGTGCGGTTTTGGGAAAAACATCATGTCAGACCAATTTAATTGCATTTTGTGATGTTGTAAGTAAATTTAAAGATCAGGGTGTTGCTGAAGATGTTGTCTGTTTATATTTTGCATTTGACACTGTTCCTCATCAGCAGTTATTGTATAAGCTAGGACAAATAGGTCTTGGAGAGAATGGCTGTGTTTGGATTAGAAATTGGCTTGGTGACAGGGTGCAAAGAGTTGTTATCAATGGTAAACTCTCAAGCTAGACAACTGTGGTAAGTGAGATGTTCATGGTTCTGTTTTGGGTCCAGTTAACTAATTTATTAATGATATTGAAGTAGATATTGGAAGTCACTTGTCTGTGTTTGCTGATGACATAGACCAGGATGTAGCGTCTCTTCAGAATGATTTGGATAAACTAGGGGACTGGGCAAATAAGTGGCGGATCAGATTCAATATAGATATGTACACGGTAATGTACTTTGGTACCAAAAATAAGCATGCAACTTACACTCTTAAGGGCATTTGATTGGGAAAAAAGGAGAAAATGAGAAGGACTTAGGTATAATTGTAGACCATAGACTTGGCAACCAAGTGCAGTACTAGTCAGCGGTTGCAAAAGCCAGTAAGGTATTGGAATGCATAAAGAGGAATATTAATTCACGAGATGAAAATATAATTTTACCTCTTTATATAACAATGGTGAGGCCTCACCTTGAATATGCAGTGCAATTTTGGGCACTGTTTTTAGGTCATTAGAGGAATGGAGAATTTTAGTTATGAAGAAAAAGTTGAAAAGCTTGTTTTCACTTGAAATTAGACATCTAAGAGGGGATCTGACCACATTGTACATACAGACAAGGTCAATATAAACAGCTCTCTAGTAATCGATTCACCAAGAAGTCTCTACAAAAGACACGGGGTCATCAGTTGAGACTTAAGGAAATGAGATTTCAGCATCAGCATAGGAAAGGGTTCCTCACAGTAAGAACAATAAGAGTATGGAACTCTCTGCCTAAGGATGTTGTATTGTCTTACTGCAGCTGTATTAGATAATTGATCCGGTGAGTGATCTGATTGCTGCTATGTAATGAAGAAGGCATTTTCCCCCTGTTATGGCATAATTGGTCATTTCCCCAAATAGGGTTTTTTTTGCCTCAGCTTTAGAACCAAGTATACGTGAGGTTTTTCTTGATGGACTGAAATTTTTTTTCAACCTACTATACTATACTAATCTTGAGGGAATTGGGTGACGACAAGCATAAGCAACAGAGGTAGTATGGGGGCTGTAAGTGACAGGAAGGTTCTAGCAACTAAACTTCTCTGAAGAAGGGGGTTTTAAGATTATTCTTAAATGTTGAGAGGGAGGGTAAAATCTGAAGTGCAATTCAAAAGTGATATGCAATGTATTTTTGAAAACTAGACACCTGAAGTTATTTGAAATGCCGGTATTTTAACCCTTTCCATATATGAGACACTACCACCAGTCTTTGAAGAAAGTTTGTGGTACTAATTTAGGGATTTTTTTCCCACACAAATTGTGCTTCAGGTATGAATATATATAGCTCCTGGTATACGTCACTATTAGACAACACCCCAATATGTGTTCAGCAACAGCTCCCGAGTACAGTGAAACCACCCATGCAAGGGTTTGTCAGGTTGTTTGGGAGGTAAAATGCCACATTTTCGAAGAACCAGCAACACATCTGGTCCTACTGACTCAATATCCTAAGTGGGCTTAGTCCATCATATATTTTTTAAAGCCAGACACCCCAGGGTATTTTCCGATGATGGTATTTTATCTCTTTCTGTGCACCACTTTTACCAACATCCTTTGTCAAAATGTGTGGTACTAATTGTATGTTTTATTTTTTTCCACAAAAATTGTACTTCAGGTGTGAATTAACAGCTCCTGATATACATTACTGTGAAACAACCCCCCGATATGTGTTCAGCAAAATCTATTGAGCACAGTGATACCGCTCGTGCATGGCTTTGTCTGGTTGTTTGGGGTCTTTTACCCCTTAATGAGAATTACATGTCCAAGCATGTCACCGAAAAAAAACCAAAGGGATAACGACAATTGACGTGCCTGAACCGTAATGACTTCAAACGGGTGCAGAAAGCGAGCGTAGATCGTAGAAATCGTTTTTTTCGTAGAATTACAAAAAAAAACACATAACAGGACAATGTAATTTTCAAAAGTTCTGAAACTGACTTCAAACAGTCAATACCCAAACGGTATTGCTGTAATTCTCAGACCCTCCTGAGATTTTGACTCCACTTGCAGGTTGAATTCAACCATGCAAGTCCATGGAGCCTAGGTTTCTAATCACAGTGTGATTAGTAAAATAAATAAAAAAAATAATCATAATGATAAGAAAAAAACTGAATAGTCAAATGTAAAAATAATTTCCCACTGATGTCACCATCAGGGAAACCTTAATAAAAAAACAATATGTATAAACAATATGTATAAAAAATGAGCAATTCCTAAAATTAGCTTAAAACAATTCTCACATGAAAAGAGAATACCGGAATGTTAAATGCCCCCCCCAACAGCCAGGCAAACCCATTCATGTGGGGTATCACTATACTCAGGAGATGTTGCTGAATACATATTGGGCTGTTGTTTGACAGTCACATATACCAGGACCTGTTAATTCATACCTGAAGTAAGTGTGTGAAAAACTCAGGACAAATACTAGAAGCTATTTAGCAGGTTTTTTCATTAGCATTTAGAGATGAGTAAAATATTTTTCATGTAAAAGTTAGAAAAGTCCTTCTTTTATACTTTTTTTTATAGTAAATAATATGATACAATCAAAACAATGAGATCTAATGAAAAAAACAATATATAAACACAATATATAACTTCTGTGGGTTCAGTAAACAGGAAAGCTGAACAGGAGCAGCTCAAAATGCCTTTTGGCATAAAATTATACTCAGAAGTCTAAAAAAGGGTGAAACACAATGTTGTGATTTAGAGCTTTTTAGCAGTGAAGGTGCTTGTTGACTTGTATTACCCAACCAGCCAGCACACTCCAATATAGAATGTTTCCTAAAAATCCAGCCTTGTGTGCGTTTCTCTTAGCCTGTCTGTACATTCCTGTCCGGTATCATGCGTCCCCGCGATGTATTATACCGGACAGGAAGGTACAGACAGGCTAATAGCAAACGGCTGGATGTTTACAGACAGGGCCCAAGTATCTCCTGCAACTTGGCTCCTACACGACATATTTACTGACAGCCTGTTTATTTTATACACATATACCAATCGCTGACTGGCTGTTGGTACCACATGGCAGCTCCACTAAATTTCGTGGAGTATTGAGTGAAGTATAAAATGTTTCTTCTTTTTGTATTAGAAGATGATGAAGTGAGCTAGTTTTATCAGCAGTCAGTCTCCTAAGTGGTTTCTAGTTTGCAGCACATATGTACTCCTTAGACATAATATTATTAAGGCTGTAATATTTATATGGTAACTGATTATTATGGTTATTGTTACAAATAATACCTAATACATATTAGCTCATAACTTTGAAGCTACGTCTTATCAATATTCTCTCTATGTATGTGATTTATGTGTTTATATAATTGTTTATACAGCTTATGATCATTCATTCATGCATTGTGTTATTTAATTAAGGGTATATTGGTGATTTGACCCCTCCTTTTAACCCTTTCAAGACCGGGACGTACCTGGTACTTCCGGGTCACGGGTCACCGGCAGACCGGGACGTACCAGGTACGTCACAGCCTTTACGCGATCCAGCGTCGCTTTGAACGCTGGGATCGCGAGGGGCGGCTGCTACTGACCGCCGGGTATTCCCAGCGATCAGTAGCAGCCACCCCCCCTCAATTCCGTGCACGTGATCGCTTTTCAGCGAATCACGATCACGGAATTTAAATATTTAAAAACATACTGCGGTCTTCAAGTGAACACGCAGTATGTAATCGGCGGTCCGGAAGGGGTTAAACGCTAATTTCCTGGTCTATATTTGTGCTTGAGCATTTCCAAAAGTTAACCTATGATTAAGGGCCATAAGGCTCGAAACCTGTTAGGCTATTTTTCTTGTGCCTGTCTATTGTTCCCCCCATGTTTATAGCTACCCGATGTGTATACCCAATGTATGGGTTTTGGGGGAATTATTTGAATTTCAGTTCGGTTTGGCGGTCACGGTTTTGCAGCGTTGGATTATTTTCTCTGCATCTTCATTTTGCATTGATTTTGGCTTTGATGCCGGATCTGATGCCGCCAGTTCCTCCTTATGATGATCCACATTGTGTAATAGTGGACCTCCTGCCAGCATGGGCTGCTGTGCCGCTTTCCTCCACTGCCTCCCTGCTACAACATACTCCCTCATCTCAGTGGTCCTCTGCAGTGATGTTGTAACCGCTGCGCTGCTCTCTTCTGACAGGGCCTTCATGACAACGAAGCCCTGCCATCAACACGTCCGCACCGGTTTCCTGAACTCCAGCTACCGCCTCCACCACCACAGATGGGCTCCCCGGCGTCCCCTGCTTGTCCTCCAGCCGGCTCTGGTGACCTGCTTCTCCTCCTTCGGGCCTGCACTCCACACTCAACCACTGTGAAGGCCTGGTCTGCCTCACCGTCCTCCTGTCTACACAATCAGCCATCGCCAACGAGGAAAGAAGTGGGCCCAACTGCTCCTGCAGCTAGGCTGTCCCCTGTTGCCGCGTAGCCGCCCAAATCCTCTCCAGTAATTCTTTCATGCCTGGATCCATCCTGCAATACAAAAAAACGGGCTTTTCCAACTCAAAATTCAGGTAAGAAAAACTAATTAAAAGTGGCAGTTAGAACCTATTTATACCGGACCTCCCAAAGTCGCTTTAACAATGTCCCTTAACCCCATTAATAATGATATACATTTCATAGTGTTCTAGGATATATAATTGTCTACATTTTTTACAGTATTCAATATCTCAAGGATACAAGGTGTCTAATTATATAAGGAAAAAAAAGGATGCCCTATTTGAGATGGTGAAGAGGACAGGCTTATCTAATTTGATTTATCATGCGTTGTGTCCTGAGCAGGGGTCAGTTTTGTCAGAACACCTGGGTTGTGTTATTGTGGTCCCATTCTCATGTGTTGCAGTTTTTCCCTGGATGTGGCCATCTCAACACCTGACACCTGTCTCATCATCTCATGACTGCCACGCTGGTATGTTGGTGTGATTCTTCACAGTTACAAAACATGTATCCTGAATCAAAATTTAGTGGAGCTGCCATGTGGTACCAACAGCCAGTCAACGGTTGTGTGTAAAATAAACAGGCTTTCAGGACTTGGGTAAACATGTCGTGTAGGAGCCCAGTTGCAGGAGATACTTGGGCCCTGTCTGTAAACATCCAGCCGTTTGCTATTAGCCTGTCTGTACCTTCCTGTCCGGTATAATACATCGCGGGGACGCATGATAGCGGACAGGAATGTACAGACAGGCTAAGAGAAACGCACACAAGGCTGGATGTTTAGGAAACATTCTATATTGGAGTGTGCTGGCTGGTCGGGTAATACAAACAGGACTGGCTAACACAACAGAACAAGACACAAACAGAATACAGGCTGTAGGTAATGCATGGGGACTTGGATTTGTGGCAGGGGTACTGGAGACCCTCAGGGAGTGTGTGTAAAAATCTACAATCTAAGCCTTACTGTCCCATTAAAGTGTGGACAGCCTACAAAAAAACCTAAATTAATTTATTGAACCGTGCTGTTTTTTTCTTTCTTTTTTGTACTCTTCGTGTCCAAGGCTTTCTTGAAATGTTTGCGATACTCGGCTGTAATATTCTTCTCCCTCATTTAGTGTACCCACACAAGTTATATATTGTGTTTTCAGGACAAAAAGGGCTTTATTATGTTTTTTGAGACCGGGTTTTTCTGCTTCTTAACCTCGCCATCCACCAATAGAAGAGGAAATCTGAGGAACCACACACGCTCCGTCTGGCTTAACAGTTCAGTTGGTACAACAGTCCGGATCCACCTCAGGACTCAGTGAATAATCATGCTGACCCTGATTTCTCTGTAACCGTGAGTTCATGTTCTTTACGCATCGCCTGTGTACGTAACGGGTCCATCTTCAGTTAATATGGTGAACTGTTTTCCACATATAGGCATTGAGATGAGGGCTCTGCATACTGTTATTATTCTTTTTTTTAGTAATATATATGTATGTAATTTTTTTCCTTAATGTTTCTATTTCAAAATAGACCTCACTGTGTTGTCGTATAGACATCATATTTATGGCTTCTAGGCCGCTTTTTTCTTCACACTGTCCAGTTTCCAGCATTCCCACCATATGTGGAAGTCAGACCCCCTCGTTTCCAGGCAACATTAACAAATATCTTCATGTAAAGTAATACAGTGTATCATT
Organism: Spea multiplicata; assembly: GCA_009364415.1. NCBI lineage: Eukaryota > Metazoa > Chordata > Amphibia > Anura > Pelobatidae > Spea > Spea multiplicata. Next base: position 6,619 of record VKOC01047961.1, on the reverse strand, counting down.
CTGCTTGTATTGTGCCAAGCTTTAAGCCAAATTGTAAATCTTTTTTCTGCTTCTGGATTGGTCTTGCATTGGCAGCTGGCTTAGAACTGACCAGGAGGTTGTTTAGTTTTGTAACTAAGTTGGCCTGAGGGATAGAGATGAAGAGGTTATCCCATTTGTCTGTTTTCCATACTGTGTTTAATGAAAAAAAATGTATGAAAATAGTTCTGAGTTAGATTAAACCAAATTAGCAACTCTGAAAATTGTGTTGTTTAGTCCTCACTGATTAAATCTGTGAGATTGCTGTTTTCTTACAACTTTCCTTGGGATATATTTAAGTCATTTGTGTAGAGAGGGAGTACCTCAGTTGGTGTGGATTCAGATAAGGGTGATACTATTCCCAATGAGTTCCTAATTCTAGATATATATACAGAATTTACTATATCTCTCACTATTAGGTTTGGGATTTCTAATTTCACAAAGAAAAAAAACACAGTCAAGAATTTCTCTATGCTAACCAATCTATGCCTTGTTTATTACTTATACCACCAAGCCATCATGTGTGCTAGTTGGCACACATCATGTAATCCAAGAGATCTGGATATCCCAAACCATCCTACTATCTGGGTATTCTTAATACTTTTATTGGGATCCTTGGTCTCTTCCCGGCCCAAACAAAGAATGAGAAAGTTAGTCTTTTAGTTTACTGCTAGGAACTGGCATACGCATAGGTTTAAGCAATTTTAAGGATGATATATGCCTTTAGGACATTAATACGGCCCATCCAAGATCTTTTTCCATCTTGCGAGTAGAACTTTCATATTTTCTAGAAGGGCCTCTTGTTAAGTGAAACCACCCTTAACAAGTCCCGACAATTTTATTACCAAGTTATCTAGTGAAACCATTCCATTGATCTCCTGACCCTCCACTTCCAGGACATCCTCTCCATCATTATTCTAGTGTAATGGTAATATTTGTTTTTTTTCAAAGATTTAATTTAGAATTTAAAAACAGCTGTGTATATTTCAAATGCTTCCAGCAGCGCGGCATAAGAGGACTCCAGGGAGGAGAGGGTCAGGAAAACATCATCTGCATATAACGGACTATAGCTATGTTCTCATATATACTGAGTTTAACACCCTGTGTATTAATAGTTACTTAAGAGTCATAAGGAAAAAACAAGGGTCCACGTCTGATGACTCGGTCATGGTTCCCGAGCATCAGGAAGGGGAGTCCACAGAGCAAATATGTAAAACATTTAACATTCTACTATTTATAACTAACCTTTCAACCAATAAGGGGTTAAATAAACGCCTCATTGAGAAGAGAGAGTATCCCTGAACCATCTGGGATTGAAAAGAGGGGCGGCTCAGGAGTCGACCTTGACCACTATGGACCTAACAAAAATAGTAGATTAGGGAAAAGAAAAAAAAATATGTACAGTGCATTAACATCATCAAATTTAAATGTATGAAACCAGGTCAATAATATAAATGTTTGCCATTCGAGAAGTATTGTTTTTGACAAACATGTTATAGTGCGTCTTCAAAATATTTGCCTTTTTGAATGTACCATTTCAATAATGACTACATTGTTATCTCAAAAAAAAGGAGGGCCATGCTGTAGAAAGCCACTTTAAATACCGGGACTGATTCCTCGTCGTATGAAACTCCACTTACACCAGTGGCTTAAGGCAATGGGTTTATTAAAATAACAAATACATATATGTGAGTATATAGAGAAGCCTCTGAAATACAAGGCTCTACGACTCTAACTACACTAGGGCTGCAACTAAAGAATATTTTCATAATCTATTAGTTGGCCGATTATTTTTTCGATTAATCGGATAAAAAAATGTAATTTTTTCATTTATTTAAAATAATTTAATAAAGTACGTAGGATGCAAAAACCAAACAGCAGATAAAAAACTTTGATAAAATGCATTTTCTTGTTTTTATTCCAACTTGCGCCCCCCCCCCCAGTTATGCACATTTTGAGCCCAGGCTTGCCACACTGCCTCCATAGATATGCACATCCCCCAGATATGCCACTCTGCCCCACATATACCTTTATACTAATATGCCTTATCCCCCAGTATGCCATAACTGCCCCTAATTAATCCTGAAGACCTCATCAACCACAACTGCCCCTAAATTAACCCTGAAGACCCCATAAACCAGAATTAACCCTAAACACCGCACTAACAATAACTGCCCCTAAATTAACCCTAAAACCCCATTAACTATAACTGCACCTAACTTTCAGTAGCCCAAATATTAATTTTATACTCACCAGTTAGATGAGTTCTTCAGCCATTAGGATGGTATAGGAAATGGGCGGGACCAATTGGCACTTTGGCTCCACCCCTTTCTGCAGTCACTGCCGATAGGCCCCGCGCCTTTCTCTCTGTCCCTCCTTGCAGCCAATCGGCAGTGACTGCAGGGAGGGACTGGAAGAAGGAAGTGGGTGGGCCAATCGGCAGTGACTGCAGGAAGGAACTGTAAGTAGGAGCTGCTGCAACTAATCGATAATGAAATTCGTTGTCAACGATTTTCATTATCGATTATTATCGATATTATCGATTAGTTGTTGCAGCACTAAACTACACTATGCTAGTGTCTCTGTGTGCATGTAAGGATGGGGTGTCCCTGTCACCTTGATGTTATCCCTTTTCTTCTTCTTTCCTTTCTCTTTTGTCCTTTTTCTCTGTTGCTCACACAACACCTTTATAGCCACCATGCCCAAACAGTCCCAGCCAATCATCTTCTTTTTTTTCTTCCTTTCTTTTATTTTATATCTTATAACAATACAGTAGCACACTTAACACTACAACAAAAGAAATATCGACAATAACAGAAGCAGAAAAAAAAAGAAAAAAAAAAGCAGGCTTATGAAATGGACTTATGGTAAAAGCGAAGGAAATTTTTCCAAATTTCCCTAGTTTCGTGAATTCCAGCGTTGCAAAGTTCCAGGGAGGGGGGAATCTGTTACCATACAAAAACTTGGTTCTAGTTCAGGGCACCTCATCCTGTTGTAACATCACCAGACAGTTCTCCCATAGTTTATATCTTTCTAAGGATATCATATTCATTCTGCTAATCCCCATTTCCATTTGAAATTGATATTTTAGTTGCTTTTTAAACTTTAACCACTCAAAGTCCTTATTCTGCTTCCACTCTCTGGCTATGATTTTTTTTGTTGTTAAACTGCTATGTATTGAGAATGCCGTCTGAGACTGGGTTAGAGTGGGCCAGTTCATATGTAATAAAACTGAAGCTGGAGATCTGGGGATACTTACATTACTAACCCTCTTAAGGTAGTCTAGTACATTATTCCAAAATTTAGCAACTTTTTCGCAGCGCCACCAAATATGTAGAAATGTTCCATCAGATGCTGCACATCTCCAACACATCTTGCTGTTTTCTGGAAACATACAAGACAATCTAGTTGGTAATTAGTACCATCTATTGATCACTTTGTAATGCGTTTCTAGCAAAGATAAATCGAGCACCCATCTTATAACTTTATGCGAAAGACCATTCCATTCCTCTCGTGGTATCTGTATATTTAATTCTCTTTCCCATTTTGGAATGCTGACAATTGTTGCTAATGGTTGATCTTTTAAGGTTATACATGAGACGCATTTGGCTAGTATTTTCTTATGGTTATTGTTTTGAAATAATCTAGTAATTTCCACAATTACTTCTTCTTCAGACAGCTTTAAATGATTTTTTAAACAATTTTTTATTCTGAGATATTTAAAAATATTCGAATTGGAGAGATTATATTGTTGTTTTAGATTAGCAAAGGTTTTTATTTTATCTTTTACTAGTAAATCCTCAAGGGAGTTTATCCCTGCTTGTTTCCACTCAGCAAGAGAAAGGTCCTTAATTTTGTACCATCCTTCTTCTGCATAGGCATCTGAGTAGGTCTTAACAATATGTAATAATATATTAGCCTCATATTGTTGTTTAATTAGTGGCAAGCCGGTCCCTCCTTTAGCAGCCCTAATACTTAATGTGTATTTACTAATCCTTGGTCTGCTGCCTTTCCATACGAAATTATGAAAGCTTGTGTGAACGAGTTCTAGCCAGCTGGAGGGAATAGACAGAGGAACCATTTGAAAAAGATATGTCCATCTGGGCAAAACATAGGATCTTAGGGTATTTATGCGGCCCCACCATGACAAATCTAGATGTTTCCATTCTTTCAGTATCTTATTTGTTGATTTCAGAAGATATAGAACATTTATCTCCATAGTTTTGGAAATATTTCTAGGAATTTTAATACCGAAATAAGTAAATTCTCCTTTAATGTTTTGTATCTGAAAATTCCTTTGTAGTTGTTCCATACTTCCTTTGGAGATATTAGTAAAATGAGCAATTGTCTTATTCAAATTTAGTTTGTAATTAGAGACAAGGCTATAATTTTCCACGCTTTCAAAAAAAGTCATAGACTCTAATGGATCTGTCAAGGAGATAATGACATCATCCGCGTATAATGCTGTTTTTAATTCTCTCTCCTTAATCTGAAGACCCTTAATATTTTTATTTTGTCTGATATTTATAACAAAAGGTTCTAATGCCAAAATGTATAGAATAGGGGAGAGAGGACAACCTTGTCGAGTGCCATTATGGAGATCAAACCATTCTGAACAAATGCCTGGGCCCACTACCCGAGCACTGGGAACAGAGTATAATGACATTATTGCAGTATATATCCGCTCTGTCAGTCCAAAAGCTTTTAAAACTTTACTCATATACCCCCACCCGACCCTATCAAATGCTTTCTCTGCGTCAGGAGGGAAATATTATTCCGTTTTGCATAATCTATAGCAGGGCTCGACAAATCCCAGGCGCCAGGTCGCCATGGCGACAGAGAATTTTGTCCTGGCGCCTAGGTTTTGTCAGCCTCTTACATCCAGAAAAAATTGTGGATGTAAGAGGCTGAGTCACCACACGGGGGCGCTGCTGCTGCTGTCCTCCATGAGTCAGGGCAGACAGCACAGCCACTCAGAGCCCGCCCCCGAGCCTGAGATCCCTCCCACGGAGTGATCCTGTAGGCTGAAAACGCGGTTGCTGCAAAATCAGCAATCGTGTTTTCAGCTGCCACAGGCAGCTTCAGGTAAGGGGTTTGTGTATTGATTGGGTCCCCACACAAGTCTGGGGACCTCACCCAACACCCCCCAGCTGCCTGATCGCTCCATGGGAGCGACAGTGCAGCGTTAACCCCTTCAATGCCGCGATCGCGGCATTTAGGGGTTAATTCCCGTTTTGGGGGCTTTGCTGCAGCAACAGCAAAAACGAGCCTCCACAAGCCCCTTGATGATTCCTGTAGGTATGGAAGCCTACAGCAGTCATCAAAGAGACTCCCTCTGCAATGGCTGGCCTATAGACCAGCAATTGAGTCCCAGCTGCCAGAGGCAGCTTCAGGGACAGGGGAGAGGGTTCTTCGGTCTCCACATGAGTGTGGAGACCAGCCCCAACACCCCCCTGCTGCCTGATCGCTCCATGAGAGCGACAGTGCAGCGTTAACCCCTTCAATGCCACAATTGTGTATGACACATTCGTGGCATTGCAGGGGTTAACATTTGTCCCCACAAGCTTGTGGGGACTAAATATCTGTCAATGCTGTGCTCCAATGGAACATCCGCATTGAAAGAGTAAAAAAAATAATTTATCAAAACAAAAAAAATAATTAAAAAAAAAACAACAAAATACAGCACTGACCTGAAAGTCCAGGGTGCTTCCAGGTCAAATGCTGTGAGTTTAGTAAGTGGGCTGATTGTGGTCAGATCACTCCTGACCAACTGTTAGTTTAAAAAAATCCTGGCTCCTAACTTTTTTACCTGGCGCCTAGATTTACAAAAAATTTGTCAAGCCCTGATCTATAGTATCCAGTGGTCTAATGTTGTTTCCCAAATCTCTTCCTGGCACGAAACCAATTTGATCTCTATGTATTATAGAGTGTAAGACCGATTTTAGTCTCTGCGCCAATATGGATGAGTATAGTTTTATATCTACGTTGATCAAGGATATTGGTCTATAATTCTTTACATCATCCGGAGGCTTATCTTGTTTCAGAATCGGTAAGATATTGGCTTGAAGAATCTCCCTAGGGCATTGACCTGTTTGTGCTATCTCTTTGAAAGTTTCTAAAAGATGATCTATTATATCTTGTTGAAAGACCTTAAAAAAATAGTTGCTGAACCCATCTGCACCCGGAGTTTTAAGTTTTACAAGTTTATCTATGGCAATACTTAGCTCAATTTTCTCTAATGGCCTATTCAAGGTTTGTCTCTGGTCTTCAGATAGTTCTCATAGTCCTTGCAATCATTAAATTCAGTCTTTTAGGTAATAAATCGGTCCAATCGTTGGTGATATCATTAATTCCTATTATTTTCCTAATATATTTCTTGTGTTACGTCGGGACCTGGCCAACACAGGTAATGCACCCACTATGCAGAGACGTATTCACGTCACGGAGCGTACAGGCAGAAAGTCCGAGGCAGAGAAACAATACAGGGCCAGAGGCAGACAGCACGGGAGCGAGGTCAAGAAACAATCCGAGGTCAGGTACACAACGAAGGCAAACAAGCGTTATAGGACAGAGAACGAGCATCCAGAGCAACATACAGTGC
>VKOC01047958.1:0-16003 GCA_009364415.1 Spea multiplicata | reverse complement strand
ATATATATATACTTGTATCTATATCCATAAATTATATATGCATGCATTCTATATACATTATACATATAAGCATACATATTCATCTCTTGCCTAAAATATTCCCATTTGCAAAACTCAATGTAGAATCATTTGTCGTTTTGTATTTTATGCACCAACATAAAGTGCCTTTTTATACATTTTGGCTTTTTAGGCCAGTTGCCAGCAGTTTAGATTCACAGTGGTAATTGGTTAAAATATGGCAAATCCAGGGCGAGACCCTAACACAATATGTGTATTCCCCATATCCTACTATTGTGGGGTATTTTATTTCTAAAAATGCAACACAGTAACATTACTCACCCACCACCTTACGGTAATAGCTGGAAAATAAACAAAGCAAATGAGTTGAATGATCCTCATCGTTGCGGCTTTCATTAAGAAATGATATTCGTTGACAGGCGTTCAGCTTACAAAGCCAAAGCTGTTTGTGACATCACAGAGTGATTGTGATGTCATAAACACTTCTCTGTGTTGAACTGACCATAGATTGTTGGTCACTTCAACGTTCCATGAAATGTTGAATTAACTAACATAGTGTGACAGTATATACTGGTTTTGTATATATATATACTAATGTTAAAGTATTAAGAGAATGAAGGGTATGTAGGCCTGCTCACATGTTTTTTAAAAATGGTACATATATTACCAGTTCTCCAAGCAAATGCAAACTTTTGATCATTAATGTACTAATGTTAGACTATTTTGTTATAACTTTATTATCTAATAGAATATTTGAGGGTTTATTGAGTGTTCTTCGCTTTCTTGTTGGTATGAGTGCATGAGAGAGATTTCTTACAGATTCTGGTCAGGGGCCACCAAGGCTTATGTGAAGCTGATACAAGGCTGTGCAGTTACCTAACAATTGTCTGTCCGTCAGTAAGTGTATTAAAAATATATGCCAGGCACCTCTTTTAGTCTGTAGAATATTATTACCTGCGTGCAATAGATATCCCCCTTTTAGTCAAATCTCTATTTCTCTGGAATTAGATATTTGTCAAGTCTGTTATTTATTTCCCGGTTTCATAAATAATAATCTCTCTCCTTCTCTCATGAGGTCAAATTTTCAAAATTCCATCCTATATCAGCAAAAATATATTTATAATCCGGAGTTAAGACTGAAGTCTCATCACTTGCATGTACTCTGGGATTTCAAAAGACAAAAAAACTCCCCATTTCTTTTTTATTTATTTTTTTATTTCTAAGAATGTTATATGAGTTAAAGTTAAATCCTGTACATCATCGATAGGAGATGTAGAAAAATATGCCCCAGTCTATGGTTTTCTGAAGAAACAAACAAATGGACTCTATGAGGAATCCACTCAAATGTAAACATATATATGGGATTAACACAAAAGAGATAAACAAGTTTAGTATTATAACAAATGCTAATAAAATGCATATATATATATATATATACACTTTAATCTCTCTCTCTCTCTCTAATTCTTCTTTATTTCTATGCCTACAATTTAGGCAGCGCTTCTTACAATACATATGTTCGAAGGGTATGAGAAGACTAGAATAGACAGACTAATACAAAACGATACATTAGGTGGAGAAGGCTCTACTTGCAAGCTTACAAGGTCAATTCAAGTTTTAAGGTTTAAGTAGGAATTGGAGCACTCAGGAACTGGAAACCTACTGCTTTGACTTTGTAGTGTATTGACTTGTGTTGGGGTTGCTGTGGTGGTGGCGGTGGTGTTAGAGTAAGGGATTTAAAATCACTTTTATTTCTTTATTTCTTTTCTCTGTGTTGGTTTCACCATTTAATTAAGGGAGTGATCCATTTACCTGCGTGGAGATTTGTTGCTCAAAACGCTCTGCAATTCAAGTAGTGCGGTTTGATTACTAATTGGAGCACTCAGTAATTTGAGCTGAAAGGGAATTTGAAGGAAATACTGTATACGCGTGCGGTGTGATTGTTGGTGAATATATATATAGCGTATAATTAAGTATATACTATATATATATATATATATATAGTCTTATTTTCCTTTAGTGACTGTACTGTTTTTGTGTATATAATGAGTGATAGGAAGCTTCTCAGCCTATCTCAGTGTACAGTATGCTACATGTATACATGCTTGGAACAGGTGTTGCAGGGTCCAAACCTCTCTGACAAATGTGAGCGAGTGGCCACTTTAGAAGCTTATATTGGAGATCTGTAGATGCAAATTGCACCATTGAGGAGGACTGACAAACTGAAAGGGGAGGTGGGAAGCTCAGATCATAGGCAGGTGGTGATCTTATGAACAATAACAATGGAGCTACACTCAGCCCAAAAGTTACCATTTGTTCCATAAATGCAGAACATTTAAATGGCCAGAGCAAAGTTATGGAAGAGGTATCCATAAGTATAGAATTTATGCTGTTGTACATATTTCAGATGCAGAATTCATATCAAGGGTTAAAGATAGTAGTAGCATAAATGATATAGTTGCACCTGATGACGATTGTTTTCTTGAGAAACTAACTGATGAGAAACTAAATTGTCTACTAGCTAATGCAAGAAGCCCGGCTAACAAAATGGGAGAATTAGAGTTACTTGCATATGGGAAATATATATGATATATGATATAATTGGCATTACGGAAACTTGGTGGGAGGAATTACCACGACTGTACAGTTGATTTAAAAGGCTATACACTGTTAAGGAGGGACTGAAAAATTGCTAAAGGGGGAGGTTTGTGCCTTTATGTTCAGCCAGAGTTAATGCCTCATATTAAGGATTCTGTATGTCAGATTACAGACTGTGTGGAAGCTTTGTGGGTCGAAATATCCACTTGGAATAAAAGGGTTAACTCATTAATTTCGGGAGTTTGCTATATATCCCCAAACAGCGACCAGGATATGGAAAATCAGCTTTTTGTTACAAATTGAAAAATCTGCGTACCCTGTAACCCTGACATTGACTGTTAGTAGAGACACCTACTAGAAAGGAGGCTTATTTGGATCTTCTATTAACAAACAACGTGGAGCTGTTTTTAAATATTCAAGTACGGGAGCAATTGGGAAGTAGTGATGATAATATGGTGCAGTGTGAAATTAATAATAAAAAGCAAGCTGCTGTAACTGTCAGCAAGACACTTATCTTTAAAAAAGCAAAGTTAGGGATATGCTTGCAGGGAATTAATTGAGATGATCTCTTTGTCCAAAGGAAGTAAATCCACGAGAAAGTCAGAGGGCTCAGTGGCATCAAATGTCAAGTATAAAGATGCCAAAACAGCTTGTAAAAGGGCTATTAGACTGGCTAAATTTAACAAATTTAAAATTTAGGCGTGACAATGTCGATGCTTTTGAAATCTGGAGATGGTAAGTTAATTAGTGAGGATCAGGAAAAGGCAGCAATACTAAATGCATTTTTTCCTTTGTATATAACATAGAAGAGCTACTACCTGCTGATTGGCAATTCAGCTCTACAGAAACCTTAAATCAATTGTGGGAATGGCTGACTCAATATAAAGTTTTTAAACATTTAAGTAAGCTTAAAGTAGACAAATCTCCAGTGCCAGATGGGATATACCCGAGAATACTATGGGAAGTTAGCCAAGAAATAGCCAAACCACTGGTTTTCAAAGATTCTGGAATGGTACCAAGGGATTGGCGGAAAGCTGATGTGGTTCCCATTTTTTAAAAAAAAGATCCAAATCTGAGCCTGGGAACTACAGACTTGTAAGCCTAACATCTGTGGTGGGGAAATAATTTGAGATTTTATTAAGAGATGGCATACGGGAATATATTGTGAACAATGATATCATCAGTACGGGTCAGTGCGGTTTTGGGAAAAACATCATGTCAGACCAATTTAATTGCATTTTGTGATGTTGTAAGTAAATTTAAAGATCAGGGTGTTGCTGAAGATGTTGTCTGTTTATATTTTGCATTTGACACTGTTCCTCATCAGCAGTTATTGTATAAGCTAGGACAAATAGGTCTTGGAGAGAATGGCTGTGTTTGGATTAGAAATTGGCTTAGTGACAGGGTGCAAAGAGTTGTTATCAATGGTAAATTCTCAAGCTAGACAACTGTGGTAAGTGAGATGTTCATGGTTCTGTTTTGGGTCCAGTTAACTAATTTATTAACCCCTTAAGGACAATGAGCGGTCCCTAAACCCATTGAAAACAATGCATTAATGATATTGAAGTAGATATTGGAAGTCACTTGTCTGTGTTTGCTGATGACATAGACCAGGATGTAGCGTCTCTTCAGAATGATTTGGATAAACTAGGGGACTGGGCAAATAAGTGGCGGATCAGATTCAATATAGATATGTACACGGTAATGTACTTTGGTACCAAAAATAAGCATGCAACTTACACTCTTAAGGGCATTTGATTGGTAAAAATGAGAAAATGAGAAGGACTTAGGTATAATTGTAGACCATAGACTTGGCAACCAAGTGCAGTACCAGTCAGCGGTTGCAAAAGCCAGTAAGGTATTGGCATGCATAAAGAGGAATATTAAATCACGAGATGAAAATATAATTTTACCTCTTTATATAACAATGGTGAGGCCTCACCTTGAATATGCAGTGCAATTTTGGGCACTGTTTTTAGGTCATTAGAGGAATGGAGAATTTTAGTTATGAAAAAAGAGTAGAAAAGCTTGTTTTCACTTGAAATGAGACATCTAAGAGGGGATCTGACCACATTGTACAAATACAGACAAGGTCAGTATAAACAGCTCTGTAGTAATCGATTCACCAAGAGAAATGAGATTTCAGCATCAGCATAGGAAAGGGTTCCTCACAGTAAGAACAATAAGAGTATGGAACTCTTTGCCTAAGAATGTTGTATTGTCTTACTGCAGCTGCTAAAAGGACAGTCGTATTAGATAATTGATCCGGTGAGTGATCTGATTGCTGCTATGTAATGAAGAAGGCATTTTCCCCCTGTTATGGCATAATTGGTAATTGCCCCAAATAAGGTTTTTTTGCCTCAGCTTTAGAACCAAGTATATGTGATGTTTTACTTGATGGACTGAAGTTTTTTTTCAACCTACTATACTATACTAATCTTGAGGGAATTGGGTGACGACAAGCATAAGCAACAGAGGTAGTATGGGGGCTGTAAGTGACAGGAAGGTTCTAGCAACTAAACTTCTCTGAAGAAGGGGGTTTTAAGATTATTCTTAAATGTTGAGAGGGAGGGTAAAATCTGAAGTGCAATTCAAAAGTGATATGCAATGTATTTTTGAAAACTAGACACCTGAAGTTATTTGAAATGCCGGTATTTTAACCCTTTCCATATATGAGACACTACCACCAGTCTTTGAAGAAAGTTTGTGGTACTAATTTAGGGATTTTTTTTCCACAAAAATTGTGCTTCAGGTATGAATATATATATATATAGCTCCTGGTATACGTCACTATTAGACAACACCCCAATATGTGTTCAGCAACAGCTCCCGAGTACAGTGAAACCACCCATGCAAGGGTTTGTCAGGATGTTTGGGGGTAAAATGCCACATTTTCGAAGAACCAGCAACACATCTGGTCCTACTGACTCAATATCCTAAGTGGGCTTAGTCCATCAAACCATATATTTTTTAAAGCCAGACACCCCAGGGTATTTTCCGATGATGGTATTTAATCTCTTTCTGTGCACCACTTTTACCAACATCCTTTGTCAAAATTAGGGCTGCAACAACTAATCGATAAAATCGATAATAATCGATAATGAAATTCGTTGCCAACAAGTTTTATTATCGATTAGTTGAATCGATTATTATCGATTATAAAATGAGGGTTTTTTCAGAGCAAACGCTCTGAAAAATCCCCCTCATATAATCCGTTTCACTGACTCACAGCAGCAGCTCCTACTTACTCCCCCTCCCTGTAATCACTGTGACAACTGGCCCCGCCCCTTCCTTCTCCAGGCCAGAACCACATGGCTGTGACACTAATCTAACTGTAAGTATATATATATATATAAAAGTATGTAATATATATATTATATACTATAGATATATTATAAAAGTATGAAGTATAATTATATATATATATATTATATATATTAATATTTGGGCTACTGAAAGTTGGGAGGTGGATAGTTTAATTTAGGGGCAGTTATGGTTAATGGGGTGTTTAGAGCAGCTGATGGTTAATGAGGTGTTTAGGTTAATTTCAGGCAAGTTATGGTTTATAGGGAGTTTTAGGGTTAATTTAGCGGCAGCCATGGTTACATGGGGGTGTTCGCGGCTTAATTTAGGAGCAGCCGTGGTTACACTTGAGGTGTCTGGGGTTAATTGAGCCAGATGTGGTTAATGGGGAGTTTAGGGTTAATAGGGGATGCTGTAGTTAATGGGTGTTTAGGGGTTAATTTAGGGGCAGTTATGGTTAATGGGGGAGTTAGGTTTATTAGGGTAGTTTTGCATGGGTATTAGAGTTAACTTTAAGGGTAGTGTATGGTTAATGGGGTGTTTAGGGTTATTCTTATGAGAACTGAGGTTATTTAATTAACTTTAATAAAGATTAAATTAAGTGCAGAGAAGATAAAGGGGGGAGGCAAACTGGCGATCTAAATCCTGGGGCAAGTGAGTGACATATCTGGGTATCACAGCAATACCAGTTATTAAGGCATTATGTGCGTGGGAGGGCAGTGTGCCCATGTCGGGAGGACGAGTCGTGTATACAGGCGGTATAAGGCGTGATCAGGCACAGTGGATATCTGTGGTCAGATTGGAGTTGGCATATCTGGGGTAGAGTGGAGTTGGCATAGAGAGGAGGGCAGGGTTGGCATGTCTGGGAAGGATGGAGTGGTTATCAGGGGTATAAGGCGTATCAGGCACAGTGCATACTGTGGGGTGTGAGTGCAGATGTCGGGAGGCAGCGTGTGTGGCAGATGTGGAGGCAGCGTGGAGAGTGGCAGATGTGGAGGCAGCGTTGGCAAGCCTGGGCTCAAATGTGCATAAATTGGCTGCGTTGGGAATAAAGACAAGGAAATGCTTTTATCAAAGTTTTATTTTCATTCTGCTGTTTGTATTTAACATAATTTGTTTATTAAATTATTTTAAATAAATGAAAAATGTACATTCATTTTTTATCCGATTAATCGGCCAACTAATCGATTATGAAAATAATCGTTAGTTGCAGCCCTAGTCAAAATGTGTGGTACTAATTTATGTTTTATTTTTTTCCACAAAAATTGTACTTCAGGTGTGAATTAACAGCTCCTGATATACATTACTGTGAAACAACCCCCCGATATGTGTTCAGCAAAATCTATTGAGCACAGTGATACCGCTCGTGCATGGCTTTGTCTGGTTGTTTGGGGTCTTTTACCCCTTAATGAGAATTACATGTCCAAGCATGTCACCGAAAAAACCAAAGGGATAACGACAATTGACGTGCCTGAACCGTAATGACTTCAAACGGGTGCAGAAAGCGAGCGTAGATCGTAGAAATCGTTTTTTTCGTAGAATTACAAAAAAAAACACATAACAGGACAATGTAATTTTCAAAAGTTCTGAAACTGACTTCAAACAGTCAATACCCAAACGGTATTGCTGTAATTCTCAGACCCCCCTGAGATTTTGACTCCACTTGCAGGTTGAATTCAACCATGCAAGTCCATGGAGCCTAGGTTTCTAATCACAGTGTGATTAGTAAAATAAATAAAAAAAATAATCATAATGATAAGAAAAAAACTGAATAGTCAAATGTAAAAATAATTTCCCACTGATGTCACCATCAGGGAAACCTTAATAAAAAAACAATATGTATAAACAATATGTATAAAAAATGAGCAATTCCTAAAATTAGCTTAAAACAATTCTCACATGAAAAGAGAATACCGGAATGTTAAATGCCCCCCCCAACAGCCAGGCAAACCCATTCATGTGGGGTATCACTATACTCAGGAGATGTTGCTGAATACATATTGGGCTGTTGTTTGACAGTCACATATACCAGGACCTGTTAATTCATACCTGAAGTAAGTGTGTGAGGAAAAAAAAACACAAAAAATGACTACCACAAAGTTTGACAAAGACTGGTGGTAGAATTAGTGTATGGAATGAGTTAAAATACTAGCATTTTAAATACCCTGGGGTGTCTAGTTTTCAAAAATATATGGTTTGATGGGGTAAATTGCATTGGTCGGCTTCAAAGATACCCGAAATAGCACATGGGGGGAAGAATTACCAGATTTGGGAAAATGGTTTTGAAATAGCAAAACGCTGCTGGTACTAATTGCCACATAGCGTGCAGAAAAGTGCAAAAAACCATTGGGTATTTCTAAACTCAGGACAAATACTAGAAGCTATTTAGCAGGTTTTTTCATTAGCATTTAGAGATGAGTAAAATGTTTTTCATGTAAAAGTTAGAAAAGTCCTTCTTTTATACTTTTTTTATAGTAAATAATATGATACAATCAAAACAATGACATCTAATGAAAAAAACAATATATAACAAAAACAATATATAACTTCTGTGGGTTCAGTAAACAGGAAAGCTGAACAGGAGCAGCTCAAAATGCCTTTTGGCATAAAATTATACTCAGAAGTCTAAAAAAGGGTGAAACACAATGTTGTGATTTAGAGCTTTTTGGCAGTGAAGGTGCTTGTTGACTTAATTTGAGTAAAGTATAAAATGTTTCTTCTTTTTGTATTAGATGATGACCTAGTGAGCTTGTTTTATCAGCAGTCAGTCTCCTAAGTGGTTTCTAGTTTGCAGCACATATGTACTCCTAAGACATAATATTATTAAGGTTGTAATATGTATATGGTAACTGATTATTATGGTTATTGTTACAAATAATACTTAATACATATTAGCTCATAACTTTGAAGCTACGTCTTCATTTTGCATTGAATTTGGCTTTGATGCCGGATCTGATGCCGCCAGTTCCTCCTTATGATGATCCACACTGTGTAATAGTGGACCTATTAAAATGTTTCTTCTTTTTGTATTTGAAGATGATGAAGTGAGCTAGTTTTATCAGCAGTCAGCCTCCTAAGTGGTTTCTAGTTTGCAGCACATATGTACTCCTTAGACATAATATTATTTAGGTTTTAATATTTATATGGTAACTGATTATGGTTATTGTTTCAAATAATACCTAATAAATATTAGCTTATAACTTAGCTTATAAGCTACGTCTTATCAATATTCTCTCTATGTATGTGATTTATGTGTTTATATAATTGTTTATACAGCTTATGATCATTCATTCATGCATTGTGTTATTTAATTAAGAGTATATTGGTGATTTGACCCCTCCTTTTAAATGCTAATTTCCTGGTCTATATTTGTGCTTGAGCATTTCCAAAAGTTAACCTATGATTAAGGGCCATAAGGCTCGAAACCTGTTAGGCTATTTTTCTTGTGCCTGTCTATTGTTCCCCCATGTTTATAGCTACCCGATGTGTGCATATGTATGGGTTTTGGGGGGATTATTTGAATTTCAGTTCGGTTTGGCGGTCACGGTTTTGCAGCATTGGATTATTTTCTCTGCATCTTCATTTTGCATTGATTTTGACTTTGATGCCGGATCTGATGCCGCCAGTTCCACCTTATGATGATCCATATTGTGTAATAGTGGACCTCCTGCCAGCAGGGGCTGCTGTGGCGCTTTCCTCCACTGCCTCCCTGCTACAACGTACTCCCTCATCTCAGTGGTCCTCTGCAATGATGTTGTAACCGCTGCGCTGCTCTCTTCTGACAGGGCCTTCATGACGACGAAGCCCTGCCATCAACACGTCCGCACCGGTTTCCCGAACTCCAGCTACCGCCTCCACCACCACAGATGGGCTCCCCGGCGTCCCCTGCTTGTCCTCCAACCGGCTCTGGTGACCTGCTTCTCGTCCTTCGCGCCTGCACTCCACACTCAACCGCTGTGAAGGCCTGGTCTGCCTCACCGTCCTCCTGTCTCCACAATCAGCCATCGCCAACAAGGAAAGAAGTGGGCCCAACTGCTCCTGCAGCTAGGCTGTCCCCTGTTGCCACGTAGCCGCCCAAATCCTCTCCAGTAATTCTTTCACGGCTGGATCCATCCTGCAATACAAAAAACGGGCTTTTCAACTCAAAATTCAGGTAAGAAAACCTAATTAAAAGTGACAGTTAGAAAAGGCAGTATAAAATCTATTTATACCGGACCTCCCAAAGTCGCTTTAACAATGTCCCTTAACCCCATTATCCTAAGCTTCCTCAGCCAGTCAAGGCCCCTTTCACTTGCTATGCTGGTTCCATTATCGTAAAGGACAAGTAATCTGACATTAATAATGATATATATTTCATAGTGTTCTAGCATATATAATTGTCTACATTTTTTATAGTATTCAATATCTCAAGGATTCAAGGTGTCTAATTATATTAGTAAAAAAAAAGGATGCCCTATTTGAGATGGTGAAGAGGACACGCTTATCTAATTTGATATATCATGCGTTGTGTCCTGAGCAGGGGTCAGTTTTGTCAGAACACCTGGGTTGTGTTATTGTGATCCCATTCTCAGGTGTTGCAGTTTTTCCCTGGATGTGGTCATCTCAACACCTGACACCTGTCTCATCATCTGATGAATGCCGCGCTGGTATGTTGGTGTGATTCTTCACAGTTACAAAACATGTATCCTGAATCAAAATTTAGTGGAGCTGCCATGTGGTACCAACAGCCAGTCAACGGTTGTTATATGTGTGTAAGATAAACAGGCTGTCAGGACTTGGGTAAACATGTTGTGTAGGAGCCCAGTTGCAGGAGATACTTGGGCCCTGTCTGTTTGCTATTAGCCTGTCTGTACCTTCCTGTCCGGTATAATACATCGCGGGGACGCATGATACCGGACAGCAATGTACAGACAGGCTAAGAGAAACGCGCACAAGGCTGGATGTTTAGGAAACATTCTATATTGGAGTGTCCTGGCTGGTCGGGTAATACAAACAGGACTGGTTAACACAACAGAACAAGACACAAACAGAATACGGGCTGTAGGTAATGCATGGGGACTTGGATTTGTGACGGGTACTGGAGACCCTCAGGCAGTGTGTGTAAAAATCTACAATCTAAGCCCTACTGTCCCATTAAAGTGTGGACAGCCTACAAAAAAACCTAAATTCATTAATTGAACCGGGCTGGTTTTTTTCCTTTCTTTTTTGTACTCTTCGTGTCCAAGGCTTTCTTGAAATGTTTGCGATAATCGGCTGTAATATTCCTCTCCCTCATTTAGTGTACCCACACAAGTTATATATTGTGTTTTCAGGACAAAAAGGGCTTTATTATGTTCTTTGAGACCGGGTTTTTCAGCTTCTTAACCTCGACATCCACCAATAGAAGAGGAAATCTGAGAAACCACACACGCTCCATCTGGCTTAACCGTTCAGTTGGTTCAACAGTCCGGATCCACCTCAGGACTCAGTGAATAATCATGCTGACCCTGATTTCTCTGTAACCGTGAGTTTGTTCTTTTTGGGTGGCTACGCATCGCCTGTGTACATAACGGGTCCATCTTCAGTTAATATGGTGAATTGTTTTCCATATATAGGCATTGAGATGAGGGCTCTGCATACTGTTATTATTCTTTTTTTTAGTAATATATATGTATATAACTTTTTTTCCTTAATGTTTCTATTTCAAAATAGACCTCACTGTGTTGTCATATAGACATCATATTTATGGCTTCTAGGCCGCTTTTTTCTTCAGACTGTCCAGTTTCCAGCATTCCCACCATATGCGGAAGTCAGACCCCCTCGTTTCCAGGCAAGGTTAACAAATATCCATTTGATTCTGGTAGCATTTAGTTAGTCTAGTAGGGACTAAATACCAAAGATGTACTAATTTATGAAATTCTTGATGTAACGTAATACAGTGTATCATTCTTGTATTGTGCCAAGCTTTAAGCCAAATTGTAAATCTCTTTCCCGCTTCTGGATTGGTCTTGCATTGGGAACTGGCTTAGAACTGACCAGTTTTGTAACTAAGTTGGCCTGGGGATAGAGATGAAGAGGTTATCCCATTTGTCTGTTTTCAATACTGTGTTTAATGAAAAAAAAGGTTTTATCCATAAGTATGAAAATAGTTATTTCTGAGTTAGGTTAAACCATATTAGCAACTCTGAAAATTGGGTTATTTGGTCCTCACTGATTACATCTGTGAGATTGCTCATTTCTTACAACTTTCATTGGGATATATTTAGGTAATTTGTGTAGAGAGGGAGTACCTCAGTTAGCGTGGCTTCCAGTATAGCGGTAATATTTGTGTTTTTGAAAGATTTAATTTAGAATAATCGGCCAACTAATCGATTATGAAAATAATCGTTAGTTGCAGCCCTAGATTGTTCTGTGTGAGACTGGTAAGTCTCATCCTGCCATTTCTCACAGTGTACTCTTCTTCACTTCAGTTCTACTGAATTAATAATTTAGTAATTGTTTAATTGAATTTTTTTTCATTGCTTCTGTCTGTCATCAACTGTGTAGTGCTGTTGAGTTGACAGTGCACACAGTGCCTCACTGGCACTGTGGTGCCCTTGCCCTGGGCTGGCACTGCCTACCTCCTATCCTGTCTTCACGTAGATAAATTAAATAAATAATAGAATTTATAAATAATTTAATAGAATATATAATAATTTAATACATTAATATTATTATATATATTGTCAGTCATATATAGTATACTAGTGTAGAGTGTAGACAAGACAACTACTAGTGTCTAATCTAAATTCATTAATATTTAGTAATATTATTATAATTCATTTTAGCTATCTTAATAATTAATTAGCTATAAATTACTAGCTTATTTTGCTTGAGACTGTCTGGTAGAAGGGTTACTAATTTATCCAACATAAAGATTAACCTGTTCACTACTACCTTTAAGATCAATCTAGAATTGAGTAATTTAATGCATTAATATTATTATATATATTGTCAGTCATATATAGTATGCTAGTGTAGAGTGTAGACAAGACAACTACTAGTGTCTAATCTAAAATCATTAATATTTAGTAATATTATAATTCATTTTAGCTAGCTTAATAATTAGCTATAAATTACTAGCTTATTTTGCTTGAGACTGTCTGTCAGGTAGAAGGGTTACTAATTTTTTCAACATAAAGATTAACCAGTTCACTACTTCCTTTAAGATCAATCTAGAATTTGATATTTCATTTTATTATTAATTAATAATAATTAATAAACCCTAATTATTAATAACGTAGCACAACTAGTACTTCTACTAGCTCAGTAAGTAAAAATAAGTGCCTTTTGCCCCAAGCAGTATCTTCCCCATCCACGAGCAGCATGCAGGGTACCAAGCAGAGCAAAATTAGCAGCAAGACTCAGAGGGGGTTTCCCAAACCAAAGCGATCTCATTCCACCAAAACCTCTACCACCACTAGTGCTCTACCACCACCTAGTGGTCAGGAATCGGATTCCTCAGGGAGCAGTGTACAAATGACTAGTGCACAATTTTCCCCTGAGCCTCCACCTTCTCCGCTACGATCATCACCACCACCAGCAGCAGCAAAACCTACCAAATCTGCTAGACTTAAAGCAATTAGCAGTCCCACTATGGCCAGTACTGGTACCACCAGTGCCACCACCACTAGTTCTGCTGCTGTTCATCCCCCCGAGCAGTAGAAGCAGCACCCAAGGCACAGTCCAAGGCTCTCCGTGCCCCAATTTGAAAATGTCGAAGAAGGGCGCTATGGAAAACATTGTGGGAAGCTAATAAGCAGAGGGAAAGTGTCTGGGCATTTTACAAGTGCTAGCATGAAGCATCACCTCAGCACTTTTCTCCCCCTGGTTGCACTTGTTTGCGGTGTGGCAATGCCTGCTACCCCCGCCGGTGTAGCCAATTTACGCTAGGGCCTAGTGTCTGAGCTCTGGAAGTGCGCTCCCAAACGTCAAGGACTGACAGTGTTTGTATGCTTTGCCCTGGGGGTGAAACAGGTGAGCAGGTCGCCAATTGCCCACTCATTCGCCTTTCCCAATGCTGCTGCTGGTGGTGCCAGAGTCTCTTCTCTGCCAGTTCGCTTCCTGGCTAGTGTCACGCCCAAAATGTCCCTAATGGTAAGGGTAGTTTCTCCCCCCTGGCTGCGTCTGTTTGCGGTGTGGCAACGCCTGCTACCTCAGCCGGGGGAAGCCAGCTTACGCTAGGGCTTAGTGTCTGAGCTCTGGAAGTCCGCTGCCAAACGTCTAGGACTAATAGTGTTTTGGATGCCCTGGGGTGAAACAGGTGAGTGGGTCGCCAATTGCCCACTTAATCGCCTTTTTCCATTTCTATTTAATTTTTTTCCATCTGATACACAACCAACCAAACATAACACACACAATAACACATATAACACAATGACATAACACATAACACACACATACACGTACAAATCACAAGGACCTTCCCTGGCCCTGGCCTTCACTTCTACACTCACTAGCATTAACGCTATAACTCAAACTTCACCCTATAACATTTTTACACCCACATACCTGCCAACAGACCCAACTTTTAAAGGGACAGTCCTGCTTTTTTCCAGTCCTGTCCCATCAAATTTAGCTAAACTAGGTATGCTAATGCACGTAGGTAGGTATAGCTGGGTAGGTAGCACTATAAACATTAAAAAAATATATTACAGTAGATAATAAATATAACTTTAAAATAAATAATAGGGGTTTATTTAATTGTAACACCCATTAAAATTAAAATTAAATTATTATTTAGACATAATACATCTTTAACCAAAGCAGTGTACTGCTACTACTCTTAAGCATAACCGTACATTGACCCTAAGCTATTTTTAGTTCTTGTCCGACATTTTTCCATCCTCATACCTGCCAACAGACCCAACTTTTTCAGGGACAGTCCTGCTTTTTTCCAGTCCTATCTCGTAAAAGTTGGGTTGTTGCAAAGTATGCCATTGTAAATAGGTAGCAAATGTTAGGCATGTATTTAAAAGTGGTCTAAAATTTAGATTTAAAAATGTTTAATAAAAGAATAGGGATTATTTTACATCTATGGATCTGTGACTGTGTATGATAAATAGGGACAAGTTCCTAGGAGCATTTGTCTGGGTCTCATACAAGACAACTGCTCGGAGGAACTTGGCCCTCAGTTTAGGGCAATGTGTATTGTGTACGCTTCTTATAGCACCATGAAGGTACGTGTGTGCAACTCTATCGCCTGCCATCAACGAATGAAGTGCATTCTGCAGTTCTGCAATTCATTTGTTGATGCCAGACGAGCCCCCTTCCGGCGACCAATGGAGTCGCACGCACGTACCTTCACGGCGCCAACGCATCTGCTGCTGCTCCGATGAGTTCCTACCTCCGTATTAACCCCTACTAGGCAACCGGGAGAAAACGAAGATGAAACGAGCACAAAGAATATCCACAAATATTCGCCTGAAGAGAAGACAGGAACGGGCTAATATTCGCGGATTACGAAGATTTTTTTTCACGAAGACGAACACGAAGAGCCCCCTGGTGCCCAAGTCTAGTTAGCATCTATGTTAACTGTCAGCAATTCTTTCAAGAACTGTTCCAGATTAATTTCTTCAGGGACCCCTCAGAGTTTTAAATTTAGTTTTTGTGACCTATGTTTAAGATCTGCTAGTTTATGATCCTTCTGTGATAGCAGCTCTATAATTGCAAACGATGCCAGAATTTGGCTGCTGGCTCCAAATCCCGCATTTTGTCTTCCATTATGGTCAGTGGTGATGTCTGGTTACACATTTTCATACACAATGAACCCTTAATAATCAGATTTTATTTAAAGAAAGAGATTTAGGATCTATGCTGGTGACCCAAATTGTGTAGTACTGTGATAGCACTGTAGTGACTAAGACTGAGCCTCATGTTGACAGGTGGGGTGGATGATATTTTTCCACTACTGGAGTCAGGATGCTTGATAGTACTCCTGCTGCTGTTGCATACAGCTGGTTGTTTTTCTGACTCCAGACAAGAAGGCTTCAGCTAGTTGTCAATTTACACCCCTGCTCCTCCAGCAGCATAGACAGAGCCTCAGGAAGTTCGCTATGAGTGGGTG
>VKOC01047957.1:0-13483 GCA_009364415.1 Spea multiplicata | reverse complement strand
TCAGTGGTCCTCTGCAGTGATGTTGTAACCGCTGCGCTGCTCTCTTCTGACAGGGCCTTCATGACGACGAAGCCCTGCCGTCGACACGTCCGCACCGGTTTCCCGAACTCCAGCTACCGCCTCCACCACCACAGATGGGCTCCCCGGCGTCCCCTGCTTGTCCTCCACCCGGCTCTGGTGACCTGCTTCTCCTCCTTCGGGCCTGCACTCCACACTCAACCGCTGTGAAGGCCTGGTCTGCCTCACCGTCGTCTTGTCTACACAATCAGCCATCGCCAACGAGGAAAGAAGCGGGCCCAACTGCTCCTGCAGCTAGGCTGTCCCCTGTTGCCGCGTAGCCGCCCAAATCCTCTCCAGTAATTCTTTCACGGCTGGATCCATCCTGCAATACAAAAAACTGGCTTTTCCAACTCAAAATTCAGGTAAGAAAAACTAATTAAAAGTGACAGTTAGAAAAGGCAGTATAAAACCTATTTATACCGGACCTCCTAAAGTCTCTTTACCAATGTCCCTTAACCCCATTATCCTAAGCTTTCTCAGCCAGTCAAGGCCCCTTTCACTTGCTATGCTGGTTCCATTATCCTAAAGGACAAGTAATCTGACATTAATAATGATATACATTTCATAGTGTTCTAGCACATATAATTGTCTACATTTTTTATAGTATTCAATATCTCAAGGATACAAGGTGTCTAATTATATTAGTAAAAGAAGGATGCCCTATTTGAGATGGTGAAGAGGACAGGCTTATCTAATTTGATATATCATGCGTTGTGTCCTGAGCAGGGGTCAGTTTTTTCAGAACACCTGGGTTGTGTTATTGTGGTACCATTCTCAGGTATTGCAGTTTTTCCCTGGATGTGACCATCTCAACACCTGACACCTGTCTCATCATCTGATGACTGCCTCGCTGGTATGTTGGTGCGATTTTTCACAGTTACAAAACATGTATCCTGAATCAAAATTTAGTGGAGCTGCCATGTGGTACCTACAGCCAGTCAACAGTTGTTATATGTGTGTAAAATAAACAGGCTGTCAGGACTTGGGTAAACATGTTGTGTAGGAGCCCAGTTGCAGGAGATACTTGGGCCCTGTCTGTAAACATCCAGCCGTTTGCTATTAGCCTGTCTGTACCTTCCTGTCCGGTATAATACATCGCGGGGACGCATGATACCGGACAGCAATGTACAGACAGGCTAAGAGAAACGCACACAAGGCTGGATGTTTAGGAAACATTCTATATTGGAGTGTCCTGGCTGGTCGGGTTATACAAACAGGACTGGTTAACACAACAGAACAAGACACAAACAGAATACGGGCTGTAGGTAATGCATGGGGACTTGGATTTGTGACGAGTACTGGAGACCCTCAGGCAGTGTGTGTAAAAATCTACAATCTAAGCCCTACTGTCCCATTAAAGTGTGGACAGCCTACAAAAAAACCTAAATTAATTTATTGATCCGGGCTGTTTTTTTTTCTTTCTTTTTTGTACTCTTCGTGTCCAAGGCTTTCTTGAAATGTTTGCGATACTCGGCTGTAATATTCTTCTCCCTCATTTAGTGTACCCACACAAGTTATATATTGTGTTTTCAGGACAAAAAGGGCTTTATTATGTTCTTTGAGACCGGGTTTTTCTGCTTCTTAACCTCGCCATCCACCAATAGAAGAGGAAATCTGAGAAACCACACACGCTCCGTCTGGCTTAACCGTTCAGTTGGTTCAACAGTCCGGATCCACCTCAGGACTCAGTGAATAATCATGCTGACCCTGATTTCTCTGTAACCGTGAGTTTGTTCTTTTTGGGTGGCTACGCATCGCCTGTGTACATAACGGGTCCATCTTCAGTTAATATGGTGAACTGTTTTCCACATATAGGCATTGAGATGAGGGCTCTGCATACTGTTATTATTCTTTTTTTTAGTAATATATATGTATATAATTTTTTTCCTTAATGTTTCTATTTCAAAATAGACCTCACTGTGTTGTCATATAGACATCATATTTATGGCTTCTAGGCTGCTTTTTTCTTCAGACTGTCCAGTTTCCAGCATTCCCACCATATGCGGAAGTCAGACCCCCTCGTTTCCAGGCAACGTTAATAAATATCCATTTGATTCTGGTAGCATTTAGTTAGTCTAGTAGGGACTAAATACCAAAGATGTACTAATTTATGAAATTCTTGATGTAACGTAATACAGTGTATCATTCTTGTATTGTGCCAAGCTTTAAGCCAAATTGTAAATCTCTTTCCCGCTTCTGGATTGGTCTTGCATTGGGAACTGGCTTAGAACTGACCAGTTTTGTAACTAAGTTGGCCTGGGGATAGAGATGAAGAGGTTATCCCATTTGTCTGTTTTCAATACTGTGTTTAATGAAAACAAAGGTTTTATCCATAAGTATGAAAATAGTTATTTCTGAGTTAGGTTAAACCATATTAGCAACTCTGAAAATTGGGGTATTTGGTCCTCACTGATTACATCTGTGAGATTGCTCATTTCTTACAACTTTCATTGGGATATATTTAGGTAATTTGTGTAGAGAGGGAGTACCTCAGTTAGCGTGGCTTCCAGTATAGCGGTAATATTTGTGTTTTTGAAAGATTTAATTTAGAATAATCGGCCAACTAATCGATTATGAAAATAATCGTTAGTTGCAGCCCTAGATTGTTCTGTGTGAGACTTTTAAGCCTCAGCCTGCCATTTCTCACAGTGTACTCTTCTTCACTTCAGTTCTACTGAAATTAATAATTTAGTAATTGTTTAATTGAATTTTGTTTTCATTGCTTCTGTCTGTCATCAACTGTGTAGTGCTGTTGAGTTGATGACAGTGCACACAGTGCCTCACTGGCACTGTGGTGCCCTTGCCCTGGGCTGGCACTGCCTACCTCCTATCCTGTCTTCACGTAGATAAATTAAATAAATAATAGAATTTATAAATAATTTAATAGAATATATAATAATTTAATACATTAATATTATTATATATATTGTCAGTCATATATAGTATACTAGTGTAGAGTGTAGACAAGACAACTACTAGTGTCTAATCTAAATTCATTAATATTTAGTAATATTATTATAATTCATTTTAGCTATCTTAATAATTAATTAGCTATAAATTACTAGCTTATTTTGCTTGAGACTGTCTGGTAGAAGGGTTACTAATTTTTTTAACATAAAGATTAACCAGTTCACTACTACCTTTAAGATCAATCTAGAATTGAGTAATTTAATGCATTAATATTATTATATATATTGTCAGTCATAAATAGTATACTAGTGTAGAGTGTAGACAAGACAACTACTAGTGTCTAATCTAAAATCATTAATATTTAGTAATATTATAATTCATTTTAGCTAGCTTAATAATTAATTAGCTATAAATTACTAGCTTATTTTGCTTGAGACTGTCTGTCAGGTAGAAGGGTTACTAATTTTTTCAACATAAAGATTAACCAGTTCACTACTTCCTTTAAGATCAATCTAGAATTTGATATTTCATTTTATTATTAATAATAATTAATAAACCCTAATTATTAATAACGTAGCACAACTAGTACTTCTACTAGCCCAGTAAGTAAAAATAAGTGCCTTTTGCCCCAAGCAGTATCTTCCCCATCCACGAGCAGCATGCAAGGTACCAAGTAGAGCAAAATTAGCAGCAAGACTCAGAGGGGTTTTCCCAAACCAAAGCGATCTCATTCCACCAAAACCTCTACCACCACTAGTGCTCTACCACCACCTAGTGGTCAGGAATCGGATTCCTCAGGGAGCAGTGTACAAATGACTAGTGCACAATTTTCCCCTGAGCCTCCACCTTCTCCGCTACGATCATCACCACCACCAGCAGCAGCAAAACCTACCAAATCTGCTAGACTTAAAGCAATTAGCAGTCCCACTATGGCCAGTACTGGTACCACCAGTGCCACCACCACTAGTTCTGCTGCTGTTCATCCCCCCGAGCAGTAGAAGCAGCACCCAAGGCACAGTCCGAGGCTCTCCGTGCCCCAATTTGGGAGCACTTTAGAAAATGTCGAAGAAGGGCGCTATGGAAAACATTGTGGGAAGCTAATAAGCAGAGGGAAAGTGTCTGGGCATTTTACAAGTGCTAGCATGAAGCATCACCTCAGCACTTTTCTCCCCCTGGTTGCACTTGTTTGCGGTGTGGCAATGCCTGCTACCCCCGCCGGTGTAGCCAATTTACGCTAGGGCCTAGTGTCTGAGCTCTGGAAGTGCGCTCCCAAACGTCAAGGACTGACAGTGTTTGTATGCTTTGCCCTGGGGGTGAAACAGGTGAGCAGGTCGCCAATTGCCCACTCATTCGCCTTTCCCAATGCTGCTGCTGGTGGTGCCAGAGTCTCTTCTCTGCCAGTTCGCTTCCTGGCTAGTGTCACGCCCAAAATGTCCCTAATGGTAAGGGTAGTTTCTCCCCCCTGGCTGCGTCTGTTTGCGGTGTGGCAACGCCTGCTACCTCAGCCGGGGGAAGCCAGCTTACGCTAGGGCTTAGTGTCTGAGCTCTGGAAGTCCGCTGCCAAACGTCTAGGACTAATAGTGTTTTGGATGCCCTGGGGTGAAACAGGTGAGTGGGTCGCCAATTGCCCACTTAATCGCCTTTTCCATTTCTATTTAATTTTTTTCCATCTGATACACAACCAACCAAACATAACACACACAATAACACATATAACACAATGACATAACACACATAACACACACATACACGTACAAATCACAAGGACCTTCCCTGGCCCTGGCCTTCACTTCTACACTCACTAGCATTAACGCTATAACTCAAACTTCACCCTATAACATTTTTACACCCACATACCTGCCAACAGACCCAACTTTTCAGGGACAGTCCTGCTTTTTTCCAGTCCTGTCCCATCAAATTTAGCTAAACTAGGTATGCTAATGCACGTAGGTAGGTATAGCTGGGTAGGTAGCACTATAAACATTAAATAAATATATTAAAGTAGATAATAAATATAACTTTAAAATAAAAAATGGGGTTTATTTAATTGTAACACCCATTAAAATTAAATTATTATTTAGACATAATACATCTTTAACCAAACCAATGCACTGCTAGCATAACCGTACATTAACCCTAAGCTATTTTTAGTTCTTGTCCCACATTTTTCCATCCTCATACCTGCCAACAGACCCAACTTTTTCAGGGACAGTCCTATCTCGTAAAAGTTGGGTTGTTGCAAAGTATGCCATTGTAAATAGGTAGCAAATGTTAGGCATGTATTTAAAAGTGGTCTAAAATTTAGATTTAAAAATGTTTAATAAAAGAATAGGGATTATTTTACATCTATGGATCTGTGACTGTGTATGATAAAAAGGGACAAGTTCCTAGGAGCATTTGTCTGGGTCTCATACAAGACAACTGCTCGGAGGAACTTGGCCCTCAGTTTAGGGCAATGTGTATTGTGTACGCTTCTTATAGCACCATGAAGGTACGTGTGTGCAACTCTATTGGTCGTTTCGGCAGGGGGCTCGCCTGCCATCAACGAATGAAGTGCATTCTGCAATTCATTTGTTGATGCCAGACGAGCCCCCTTCCGGCGACCAATGGAGTCGCACACACGTACCTTCACGGCGCCAACGCATCTGCTGCTGCTCCGATGAGTTCCTAACTCCGTATTAACCCCTACTAGGCAACCGGGAGAAAACGAAGATGAAACGAGCACAAAGAATATCCACGAATATTCGCCTGAAGAGAAGACAGGAACGGGAATATTCGCGGATTACGAAGATTTTTTTTCACGAAGACGAACACGAAGAGCCCCCTGGTGCCCAAGTCTAGTTAGCATCTATGTTAACTGTCAGCAATTCTTTCAAGAACTGTTCCAGATTAATTTCTTCAGGGACCCCTCAGAGTTTTAAATTTAGTTTTTGTGACCTATGTTTAAGATCTGCTAGTTTATGATCCTTCTGTGATAGCAGCTCTATAATTGGAAACGATGCCAGAATTTGGCTGCTGGCTCCAAATCCCGCATTTTGTCTTCCATTATGGTCAGTGGTGATGTCTGGTTACACATTTTCATACACAATGAACCCTTAATAATCAGATTTTATTTAAAGAAAGAGATTTAGGATCTATGCTGGTGACCCAAATTGTGTAGTACTGTGATAGCACTGTAGTGACTAAGACTGAGCCTCATGTTGGCAGGTGGGGTGGATGATATTTTGCCACTACTGGAGTCAGGATGCTTGATAGTACTCCTGCTGCTGTTGCATACAGCTGGTTGTTTTTCTGACTCCAGACAAGAAGGCTTCAGCTAGTTGTCAATTTACACCCCTGCTCCTCCAGCAGCATAGACAGAGCCTCAGGAAGTTCGCTATGAGTGGGTGACAGCACCACTTACTCCTCTTGTCTCTTGTGGTCTTCCTTGGCCTGCTTGTACCTTTTGGTTTTTCATGGACCAGTCTCGGCTCATGATCAGTCCTTTTTTGAGAGACTTCATCTCTTCTGGCATTTTTCTTGCTGCTTGCACGTGGTACTGGTTCTTTCTTGAGTTCAGGGATTGGCGGGTTGTTATCCTCAACCAGTGTCCTCGTTGTATCACTTGTGGATGGATGAGTGTGGCTAGAGGTGTCTTGAGCTGTTGGGGGTGTGTTGATTTCAGGGATTGGCAGAGTGTCGTCATATATCAATGTCCTGACATGCATAATCCCTATTGGAGAGACTTTCCTCCCCATGTTCTCAGCCGGGATGTAACGAACCCGCACAACATCGTTGATTTTCACGCGGCAATCAGTCCTCACTGTGGAAGTAGTGGCCGGATGAGTGTGGCTAGAGGTGTCTTGAGCTGTTGGGGGTGTGTTGGGTTCAGGGATTGGCAGAGTGTCGTCATATATCAATGTCCTGACATGCTTAATCCCTTTTGGAGAGACTTTCCTCCCCTTGTTCTCAGCCGGGATGTAACGAACCCGCACAACATCGTTGATTTTCACGCGGCAATCAGTCCTTACCGAGGAACTAGTAGCCGGTGGGGTTGGGGTTCGCGCATTTTCCCCGATGGCTAAGATGTTACTTTGCTGGCGAGTTCCTTCTCTAGGTTTCAAGCTCTTCACATATTTTTTTAGCAGAGAAACCCTGTAACTCTCCCAAACGTTAAAGACAGCCCAAGATATTGAGGTGAGTGCTATCAGTAGCACGAAAAATTGGACAAGGTGCTTGAGGAACAGCTGTTCATCAGCATTAGTCTAAGGGAAGAATAAGGTGGTCAGTATGGTCCACAAAGCTTATGAAAATCTAATTTACAAATACATGCAAAAACCTACCATGAATACATAACAATGATGTATATACATTATATAGATACATTATATAGATACATTATACATACATACATATTTATCTCTAGCCTAAAATATTCCCATTGGGGCAGATGCATAAATAAAGGGCCTTTTCAAACTCAATGTAGAATCATTTGTCGTTTTGGGATCTGTATTTTATGCACCAACATAAAGTGCCTTTTTTTATGCATTTTGGCTTTTTAGGCCAGTCGCCAGCATTTTATATGCACAGTGGTAATTGGTTAAAATACGGCAAATCCATGGCGAGTCCCCAACACAGTATGCGTATACCCCATATCCTACTATTGTGGGGTATTTTATTTCTAAAATGCAACACAGTAACATTACTCACCCACCGCCCTTTGGTAAAAGCTGGAAAATAAACAAAGCAAATGAGTTGAATGATCCTCATCGTTGTGGCTTTCAATAAGAAATGATTTTCATTGACAGGTGTTCAGCTTAAATAGCCAAAGCTGTTTATGACATCACAATCAGTCTGTGATGTCACAAACACTTCTATGTTTTGAACTGACCATAGAATGTTGGTCACTTTAACGTTCCATTGGAATGTTGAAATGACTAACATACTGTGACAGTATATACTGGTTTTGTTACTAATATCAAATATACTAATGTTAAAGTATTAAGAGAATGAAGGGTATGCAGGCTTTGGAACAGGTGCCGTTTCATTTTTTTCTTTGTTGGCATGTTTTGTTTTATAATTGTGCCATCCTGTTATAACCTACAGTCAATTATGAATCCCATAAGAAATAACAGAAATGGGTTTTTTTTGCATGTTCACACATGTTTTCATTCGAAATGGTACATGTATTACCAGTTCTCCAAGGGAACGCAAACTTTTGATTATTAATGTACTAATGTTAGAGTTTATTGTTAAAACGTTATTATCTAATACAATATTCGAGGGTTTATTGAGTGTTTTTCGCTTTCTTGTTGGTATGAGTGCATGAAACAGAATTGTTACAGATTCTGGTCAGGGGCCACCAAAGCTTATGTGAAGCTGACACAAGGCTGGGCAGTTACCTAACAATTGTCTGTCCGTCAGTAAGTGTATTAAAAATAAATGCCAGGCACCTCTTATAGTCTGTGGAATATTATTACCTGCGTGCAATAGATATCCCCCTTTTAGTCAAATCTCTATTTCTCTGGAATATATATCTATATTTGTATCTATATACATACAATATATATGCATGCATTATATGTGCATCATACATACATACATATTCATCTCTTGCCTAAAATTTTGGGATCTGTATTTTATGCACCAACATAAAGTGCCTTTTTATACATTTTGGCTTTTTAGGCCAGTTGCCAGCAGTTTAGATTCACAGTGGTAATTGGTTAAAATATGGCAAATCCAGGGCGAGTCCCTAACACAATATGTGTATTCCCCATATCCTACTATTGTGGGGTATTTTATTTCTAAAAATGCAACACAGTAACATTACTCACCCACCGCCCTTTGGTAAAAGCTGGAAAATAAACAAAGCAAATGAGTTGAATGATCCTCATCGTTGCGGCTTTCATTAAGAAATGATTTTCATTGACAGACGTTCAGCTTAAAAAGCCAAAGCTGTTTGTGACATCACAGAGTGATTGTGATGTCATCAACACTTCTCTGTGTTGAACTGACCATAGATTGTTCCATGGAACATACTGTGACAGTATATACTGGTTTTGTTACTAATATCATATCATATATACTAATGTTAAAGTATTAAGAGAATGAAGGGTATGCAGGCTTTGAAACAGGTGTCATTTAATTTTTTTCTTTGTTTTGTTTTATGATTGTGCCATTCTGTTGAAATATGAATCCCATATGAAATAAAAGAAATGTGTCTTGCCTGCTCATACAAGTTTTTATTCAAAATGGTACATGTATTACCAATTCTTCAAGGGAACGCAAACTTTTGATCAAAAAATGTACTAATGTTAGCAGGGCCGACGCTACTATGGGGAGAAGTGGGTGTGGTAAAGGGGAGGGGCTTGTGGGGGTGGAGCCAGGGGGTTGCAAAATTATGTTTTGCCTAGGTTTGCAAAAATCCTTGCACCATCCCTGAATGTTAGAGTATTTTGTTACAACTTCATATACATGTCTTATTTTCCTTTAGTGACTGTACTGTTTTTGTGTATATAATGAGTGATAGGAAGCTTCTCAGCCTATCTCAGTGCACAGTATGCTACATGTATACATGCTTGGAACAGGTGTTACAGGGTCCAAACCTCTCTGACAAATGTGAGCGAGTGGCCACTTTAGAAGCTCATATTGGAGATCTGTAGATGCAAATTGCACCATTGAGGAGGACTGACAAACTGAAAGGGGTCTGCTGTTCTCTGAGCAGTGTCTAGTAGAAGCCACTAGCGATGTGGGAAGAGATAGGTCAGATGAGGTTCAGCGAGATCAGGAGCATAGCTGGGTAACTGTTAGACTTGGCTGGAGGGGGGTGGAAAGAGGAGGAGGGTGACCAGCCCTGAATTTGTATTTCCTAACAGATCTGCCAGCTTGAGCGAAGCTGCTGTCAGTGTCAGCTCAGAAATGGCCACATTAGATCAAGCTGTTCCCGCTAACAGCCGAGGGAACAGCCCCTCTGATAAGGGAGGGATCTAGAAAGTAGGAAAGGCTACCCAGGTTGTGGTGGTAGGGGATTCCATTTTTAGGAAGGCAGACAGGGTAATCTGTAACACGGATTTCATCCACTGGACAGTTTGCTGTCTTTCGGGGGCTGGGGTTCGGCATGTTGCTGATCCAAAATTTAGGAGTGACAATGTAGATGCTTTTGAAATCTGGAGATGGTTAGTGAGGATCAGGAAAAGGCAGCAATACTAAATGCCTTTTTTTCCTTTCTATATAACAAAGAAGAGCTACTACCTTCTGATTGCCAATTCACCACTTCAGAAACCTTAAATCAATTGTGGGAATGCCTGACTCAATATAAAGTTTTTAAACATTTAAGTAAGCTTAAAGTAGACAAAGCTCCAGTGCCAGATGGGATACACCCAAGAATACTATGGGACGTTAGCCAAGAAATAGCCAAACCACTGGTTTTCAAACATTCTCAGGACAAATACTAGAAGCTATTTAGCAGGTTTTTTCATTAGCATTTAGAGATGAGTAAAAGATTTTTCATGTAAAAGTTAGAAAAGTCCTTTTATACTTTTTTTATAGTAAATAATATGATACAATCAAAACAATGACATCTAATGATCTAACTTCTGTGGGTTTAGTAAACGGGTGTCACGAACCGGGGGAGCAGGTCTATTAGGAGCCCAGGTGCAAGGGATACGAGGGGCTCTGTCTGTACCCCACGATGCATGATGGTCTGGGGGTTGTTACAGACAGGCGCAGGAATAAACCACAGACAGCAGATCAGGATTAAGAGTTGTATTGAATACGATGGTACAACAATGTATATACAATGGAAGTTACACGGCAGGAAGCCCACTTGCGGGGCACACTGCAGGAAGCCCACTTGCGGGGCACACGGCTGGAAGCCCACTTGCGGGGCACACGGCTGGAAGCCCACTTGCGGGGCACACGGCTGGAAGCCCACTTGCGGGGCACACGGCAGGAACTCAGGAATAAATCAGGAAACAAAGCAGGAACAAATCAGGAAGCAAAGCAGGTAGTCCTCCAACGTCAATGTCAAGGCCCAGACTGCAGGGCTGGGCAGGTTTATAAAGGCTGTCTTGATCATGGAATCAACTGCAGCTGGACCTGATAATGAGTCAGAGTGGTTCTGAGTGGCAAGGGCGGCCACTAGTGGCTGGAAACATGAAATGAATGATGCAACGTATCAACAAGTCCAGCCAGCGCATTGGGAAACGTTACAACGGGAAAGCTGAATAGGAGCAGCTCAAAATGCCTTTTGGCATAAAATTATACTCAGAAGTCTAAAAAAGGGTGAAACACAATGTTGTGATTTAGAGCTTCTTGGCAGTGAAGGTGTTTGTTGACTTAATTTGAGTAAAGTATAAAATGTTTCTTCTTTTTGTATTAGATGATGATCTAGTGAGCTTGTTTTATCAGCAGTCAGTCTCCTAAGTGGTTTCTAGTTTGCAGCACATATGTACTCCTAAGACATAATATTATTAAGGCTGTAATATTTATATGGTAACTGATTATTATGGTTATTGTTACAAATAATACCTAATACATATTAGCTCATAACTTTGAAGCTACGTCTTCATTTTGCATTGATTTTGGCTTTGATGCCGGATCTGATGCCGCCAGTTCCTCATTATGATGATCCACACTGTGTAATCCTCCACTGCCTCCCTGCTAGAACGTACTCCCTCATCTCAGTGATCCTCCGCAATGATGTTGTAACCGCTGCACTGCTCTCTTCTGACAGGGCCTTCATGACGACGAAGCCCTGCCGTCGACACGTCCGCACCAGTTTCCCGAACTCCAGCTACCGCCTCCACCACCACAGATGGGCTCCCCGGCGTCCCCTGCTTGTCCTCCAACCGGCTCTGGTGACCTGCTTCTTGTCCTTCGTGCCTGCACTCCACACTCAACCGCTGTGAAGGCCTGGTCTGCCTCACCGTCCTCCTGTCTCCACAATCAGCCATCGCCAACGAGGAAAGAAGTGGGCCCAACTGCTCCTGCAGCTAGGCTTTCCCCTGTTGCCACGTAGCCGCCCAAATCCTCTCCAGTAATTCTTTCACGGCTGGATCCATCCTGCAATACAAAAAACGGGCTTTTCAACTCAAAATTCAGGTAAGAAAACCTAATTAAAAGTGACAGTTAGAAAAGGCAGTATAAAATCTATTTATACCGGACCTCCCAAAGTCTCTTTACCAATGTCCCTTAACCCCATTATCCTAAGCTTTCTCAGCCAGTCAAGGCCCCTTTCACTTGCTATGCTGGTTCCATTATCCTAAAGGACAAGTAATCTGACATTAATAATGATATACATTTCATAGTGTTCTAGCATATATAATTGTCTACATTTTTTATAGTATTCAATATCTCAAGGATACAAGGTGTCTAATTATATTAGTAAAAGAAGGATGCCCTATTTGAGATGGTGAAGAGGACAGGCTTATCTAATTTGATATATCATGCGTTGTGTCCTGAGCAGGGGTCAGTTTTGTCAGAACACCTGGGTTGTGTTATTGTGGTCCCATTCTCAGGTATTGCAGTTTTTCCCTGGATGTGGCCATCTCAACACCTGACACCTGTCTCATCATCTGATGAATGCCGCGCTGGTATCTTGGTGTGATTCTTCACAGTTACAAAACATGTATCCTGAATCAAAATTTAGTGGAGCTGCCATGTGGTACCAACAGCCAGTCAACGGTTGTTATATGTGTGTAAAATAAACAGGCTGTCAGGACTTGGGTAAACGTGTTGTGTAGGAGCCCAGTTGCAGGAGATACTTGGGCCCTGTCTGTAAACATCCAGCCGTTTGCTATTAGCCTGTCTGTACCTTCCTGTCCGGTATAATACATCGCGGGGACGCATGATACCGGACAGCAATGTACAGACAGGCTAAGAGAAACGCACACAAGGCTGGATGTTTAGGAAACATTCTATATTGGAGTGTCCTGGCTGGTCGGGTTATACAAACAGGACTGGTTAACACAACAGAACAAGACACAAACAGAATACGGGCTGTAGGTAATGCATGGGGACTTGGATTTGTGACGAGTACTGGAGACCCTCAGGCAGTGTGTGTAAAAATCTACAATCTAAGCCCTACTGTCCCATTAAAGTGTGGACAGCCTACAAAAAAACCTAAATTAATTTATTGAACCGGGCTGTTTTTTTTTCTTTCTTTTTTGTACTCTTCGTGTCCAAGGCTTTCTTGAAATGTTTGCGATACTCGGCTGTAATATTCTTCTCCCTCATTTAGTGTACCCACACAAGTTATATATTGTGTTTTCAGGACAAAAAGGGCTTTATTATGTTCTTTGAGACCGGGTTTTTCTGCTTCTTAACCTCGCCATCCACCAATAGAAGAGGAAATCTGAGAAACCACACACGCTCCGTCTGGCTTAACCGTTCAGTTGGTTCAACAGTCCGGATCCACCTCAGGACTCAGTGAATAATCATGCTGACCCTGATTTCTCTGTAACCGTGAGTTTGTTCTTTTTGGGTGGCTACGCATCGCCTCTGTACATAACGGGTCCATCTTCAGTTAATATGG
>VKOC01047956.1:0-19360 GCA_009364415.1 Spea multiplicata | reverse complement strand
CAAAACATGTATCCTGAATCAAAATTTAGTGGAGCTGCCATGTGGTACCAACAGCCAGTCAACAGTTGTTATATGTGTGTAAAATAAACAGGCTGTCAGGACTTGGGTAAACGTGTTGTGTAGGAGCCCAGTTGCAGGAGATACTTGGGCCCTGTCTGTAAACATCCAGCCGTTTGCTATTAGCATGTCTGTACCTTCCTGTCCAGTATAATACATCGCGGGGACGCATGATACCGGACAGCAATGTACAGACAGGCTAAGAGAAACGCACACAAGGCTGGATGTTTAGGAAACATTCTATATTGGAGTGTCCTGGCTGGTCGGGTTATACAAACAGGACTGGCTAACACAACAGAACAAGACACAAACAGAATACGGGCTGTAGGTAATGCATGGGGACTTGGATTTGTGACGAGTACTGGAGACCCTCAGGCAGTGTGTGTAAAAATCTACAATCTAAGCCCTACTGTCCCATTAAAGTGTGGACAGCCTACAAAAAAACCTAAATTAATTTATTGATCCGGGCTGTTTTTTTTTCTTTCTTTTTTGTACTCTTCGTGTCCAAGGCTTTCTTGAAATGTTTGCGATACTCGGCTGTAATATTCTTCTCCCTCATTTAGTGTACCCACACAAGTTATATATTGTGTTTTCAGGACAAAAAGGGCTTTATTATGTTCTTTGAGCCCGGGTTTTTCTGCTTCTTAACCTCGCCATCCACCAATAGAAGAGGAAATCTGAGAAACCACACACGCTCCATCTGGCTTAACCGTTCAGTTGGTTCAACAGTCCGGATCCACCTCAGGACTCAGTGAATAATCATGCTGACCCTGATTTCTCTGTAACCGTGAGTTTGTTCTTTTTGGGTGGCTACGCATCGCCTGTGTACATAACGGGTCCATCTTCAGTTAATATGGTGAACTGTTTTCCACATATAGGCATTGAGATGAGGGCTCTGCATACTGTTATTATTCTTTTTTTTAGTAATATATATGTATATAATTTTTTTCCTTAATGTTTCTATTTCAAAATAGACCTCACTGTGTTGTCATATAGACATCATATTTATGGCTTCTAGGCTGCTTTTTTCTTCAGACTGTCCAGTTTCCAGCATTCCCACCATATGCGGAAGTCAGACCCCCTCGTTTCCAGGCAACGTTAATAAATATCCATTTGATTCTGGTAGCATTTAGTTAGTCTAGTAGGGACTAAATACCAAAGATGTACTAATTTATGAAATTCTTGATGTAACGTAATACAGTGTATCATTCTTGTATTGTGCCAAGCTTTAAGCCAAATTGTAAATCTCTTTCCCGCTTCTGGATTGGTCTTGCATTGGGAACTGGCTTAGAACTGACCAGTTTTGTAACTAAGTTGGCCTGGGGATAGAGATGAAGAGGTTATCCCATTTGTCTGTTTTCAATACTGTGTTTAATGAAAACAAAGGTTTTATCCATAAGTATGAAAATAGTTATTTCTGAGTTAGGTTAAACCATATTAGCAACTCTGAAAATTGGGTTATTTGGTCCTCACTGATTACATCTGTGAGATTGCTCATTTCTTAC
Source organism: Spea multiplicata (assembly GCA_009364415.1). NCBI lineage: Eukaryota > Metazoa > Chordata > Amphibia > Anura > Pelobatidae > Spea > Spea multiplicata. Next base: position 17,798 of record VKOC01047956.1, on the reverse strand, counting down.
AACTTTCATTGGGATATATTTAGGTAATTTGTGTAGAGAGGGAGTACCTCAGTTAGCGTGGCTTCCAGTATAGCGGTAATATTTGTGTTTTTGAAAGATTTAATTTAGAATAATCGGCCAACTAATCGATTATGAAAATAATCGTTAGTTGCAGCCCTAGATTGTTCTGTGTGAGACTGGTAAGCCTCAGCCTGTCATTTCTCACAGTGTACTCTTCTTCACTTCAGTTCTACTGAATTAATAATTTAGTAATTGTTTAATTGAATTTTTTTTTCATTGCTTCTGTCTGTCATCAACTGTGTAGTGCTGTTGAGTTGATGACAGTGCACACAGTGCCTCACTGGCACTGTGGTGCCCTTGCCCTGGGCTGGCACTGCCTACCTCCTATCCTGTCTTCACGTAGATAAATTAAATAAATAATAGAATTTATAAATAATTTAATAGAATATATAATAATTTAATACATTAATATTATTATATATATTGTCAGTCATATATAGTATACTAGTGTAGAGTGTAGACAAGACAACTACTAGTGTCTAATCTAAATTCATTAATATTTAGTAATATTATTATAATTCATTTTAGCTATCTTAATAATTAATTAGCTATAAATTACTAGCTTATTTTGCTTGATACTGTCTGGTAGAAGGGTTACTAATTTTTTTAACATAAAGATTAACCAGTTCACTACTACCTTTAAGATCAATCTAGAATTGAGTAATTTAATGCATTAATATTATTATATATATTGTCAGTCATAAATAGTATACTAGTGTAGAGTGTAGACAAGACAACTACTAGTGTCTAATCTAAAATCATTAATATTTAGTAATATTATAATTCATTTTAGCTAGCTTAATAATTAGCTATAAATTACTAGCTTATTTTGCTTGAGACTGTCTGTCAGGTAGAAGGGTTACTAATTTTTTCAACATAAAGATTAACCAGTTCACTACTTCCTTTAAGATCAATCTAGAATTTGATATTTCATTTTATTATTAATAATAATTAATAAACCCTAATTATTAATAACGTAGCACAACTAGTACTTCTACTAGCCCAGTAAGTAAAAATAAGTGCCTTTTGCCCCAAGCAGTATCTTCCCCATCCACGAGCAGCATGCAAGGTACCAAGTAGAGCAAAATTAGCAGCAAGACTCAGAGGGGTTTTCCCAAACCAAAGCGATCTCATTCCACCAAAACCTCTACCACCACTAGTGCTCTACCACCACCTAGTGGTCAGGAATCGGATTCCTCAGGGAGCAGTGTGCAAATGACTAGTGCACAATTTTCCCCTGAGCCTCCACCTTCTCCGCTACGATCATCACCACCACCAGCAGCAGCAAAACCTACCAAATCTGCTAGACTTAAAGCAATTAGCAGTCCCACTATGGCCAGTACTGGTACCACCAGTGCCACCACCACTAGTTCTGCTGCTGTTCATCCCCCCGAGCAGTAGAAGCAGCACCCAAGGCACAGTCCGAGGCTCTCCGTGCCCCAATTTGGGAGCACTTTAGAAAATGTCGAAGAAGGGCGCTATGGAAAACATTGTGGGAAGCTAATAAGCAGAGGGAAAGTGTCTGGGCATTTTACAAGTGCTAGCATGAAGCATCACCTCAGCACTTTTCTCCCCCTGGTTGCACTTGTTTGCGGTGTGGCAATGCCTGCTACCACCGCCGGTGTAGCCAATTTACGCTAGGGCCTAGTGTCTGAGCTCTGGAAGTGCGCTCCCAAACGTCAAGGACTGACAGTGTTTGTATGCTTTGCCCTGGGGGTGAAACAGGTGAGCAGGTCGCCAATTGCCCACTCATTCGCCTTTCCCAATGCTGCTGCTGGTGGTGCCAGAGTCTCTTCTCTGCCAGTTCGCTTCCTGGCTAGTGTCACGCCCAAAATGTCCCTAATGGTAAGGGTAGTTTCTCCCCCCTGGCTGCGTCTGTTTGCGGTGTGGCAACGCCTGCTACCTCAGCCGGGGGAAGCCAGCTTACGCTAGGGCTTAGTGTCTGAGCTCTGGAAGTCCGCTGCCAAACGTCTAGGACTAATAGTGTTTTGGATGCCCTGGGGTGAAACAGGTGAGTGGGTCGCCAATTGCCCACTTAATCGCCTTTTCCATTTCTATTTAATTTTTTTCCATCTGATACACAACCAACCAAACATAACACACACAATAACACATATAACACAATGACATAACACACATAACACACACATACACGTACAAATCACAAGGACCTTCCCTGGCCCTGGCCTTCACTTCTACACTCACTAGCATTAACGCTATAACTCAAACTTCACCCTATAACATTTTTACACCCACATACCTGCCAACAGACCCAACTTTTTCAGGGACAGTCCTGCTTTTTTCCAGTCCTGTCCCATCAAATTTAGCTAAACTAGGTATGCTAATGCACGTAGGTAGGTATAGCTGGGTAGGTAGCACTATAAACATTAAATAAATATATTAAAGTAGATAATAAATATAACTTTAAAATAAAAAATGGGGGTTTATTTAATTGTAACACCCATTAAAATTAAATTATTATTTAGACATAATACATCTTTAACCAAACCAATGCACTGCTAGCATAACCGTACATTAACCCTAAGCTATTTTTAGTTCTTGTCCCACATTTTTCCATCCTCATACCTGCCAACAGACCCAACTTTTTCAGGGACAGTCCTATCTCGTAAAAGTTGGGTTGTTGCAAAGTATGCCATTGTAAATAGGTAGCAAATGTTAGGCATGTATTTAAAAGTGGTCTAAAATTTAGATTTAAAAATGTTTAATAAAAGAATAGGGATTATTTTACATCTATGGATCTGTGACTGTGTATGATAAAAAGGGACAAGTTCCTAGGAGCATTTGTCTGGGTCTCATACAAGACAACTGCTCGGAGGAACTTGGCCCTCAGTTTAGGGCAATGTGTATTGTGTACGCTTCTTATAGCACCATGAAGGTACGTGTGTGCAACTCTATTGGTCGTTTCGGCAGGGGGCTCGCCTGCCATCAACGAATGAAGTGCATTCTGCAATTCATTTGTTGATGCCAGACGAGCCCCCTTCCGGCGACCAATGGAGTCGCACACACGTACCTTCACGGCGCCAACGCATCTGCTGCTGCTCCGATGAGTTCCTAACTCCGTATTAACCCCTACTAGGCAACCGGGAGAAAACGAAGATGAAACGAGCACAAAGAATATCCACGAATATTCGCCTGAAGAGAAGACCGGAACGGGAATATTCGCGGATTACGAAGATTTTTTTTCACGAAGACGAACACGAAGAGCCCCCTGGTGCCCAAGTCTAGTTAGCATCTATGTTAACTGTCAGCAATTCTTTCAAGAACTGTTCCAGATTAATTTCTTCAGGGACCCCTCAGAGTTTTAAATTTAGTTTTTGTGACCTATGTTTAAGATCTGCTAGTTTATGATCCTTCTGTGATAGCAGCTCTATAATTGCAAACGATGCCAGAATTTGGCTGCTGGCTCCAAATCCCGCATTTTGTCTTCCATTATGGTCAGTGGTGATGTCTGGTTACACATTTTCATACACAATGAACCCTTAATAATCAGATTTTATTTAAAGAAAGAGATTTAGGATCTATGCTGGTGACCCAAATTGTGTAGTACTGTGATAGCACTGTAGTGACTAAAACTGAGCCTCATGTTGGCAGGTGGGGTGGATGATATTTTGCCACTACTGGAGTCAGGATGCTTGATAGTACTCCTGCTGCTGTTGCATACAGCTGGTTGTTTTTCTGACTCCAGACAAGAAGGCTTCAGCTAGTTGTCAATTTACACCCCTGCTCCTCCAGCAGCATAGACAGAGCCTCAGGAAGTTCGCTATGAGTGGGTGGCAGCACCACTTACTCCTCTTGTCTCTTGTGGTCTTCCTTGGCCTGCTTGTACCTTTTGGTTTTTCATGGACCAGTCTCGGCTCATGATCAGTCCTTTTTTGAGAGACTTCATCTCTTCTGGCATTTTTCTTGCTGCTTGCACGTGGTACTGGTTCTTTCTTGAGTTCAGGGATTGGCGGGTTGTTATCCTCAACCAGTGTCCTCGTTGTATCACTTGTGGATGGATGAGTGTGGCTAGAGGTGTCTTGAGCTGTTGGGGGTGTGTTGATTTCAGGGATTGGCAGAGTGTCGTCATATATCAATGTCCTGACATGCATAATCCCTATTGGAGAGACTTTCCTCCCCATGTTCTCAGCCGGGATGTAACGAACCCGCACAACATCGTTGATTTTCACGCGGCAATCAGTCCTCACTGTGGAAGTAGTGGCCGGATGAGTGTGGCTAGAGGTGTCTTGAGCTGTTGGGGGTGTGTTGGGTTCAGGGATTGGCAGAGCGTCGTCATATATCAATGTCCTGACATGCATAATCCCTTTTGGAGAGACTTTCCTCCCCATGTTCTCAGCCGGGATGTAACGAACCCGCACAACATCGTTGATTTTCACGCGGCAATCAGTCCTCACTGTGGAAGTAGTGGCCGGATGAGTGTGGCTAGAGGTGTCTTGAGCTGTTGGGGGTGTGTTGGGTTCAGGGATTGGCAGAGTGTCGTCATATATCAATGTCCTGACATGCTTAATCCCTTTTGGAGAGACTTTCCTCCCCTTGTTCTCAGCCGGGATGTAACGAACCCGCACAACATCGTTGATTTTCACGCGGCAATCAGTCCTTACCGAGGAACTAGTAGCCGGTGGGGTTGGGGTTCGCGCATTTTCCCCGATGGCTAAGATGTTACTTTGCTGGCGAGTTCCTTCTCTAGGTTTCAAGCTCTTCACATATTTTTTTAGCAGAGAAACCCTGTAACTCTCCCAAACGTTAAAGACAGCCCAAGATATTGAGGTGAGTGCTATCAGTAGCACGAAAAATTGGACAAGGTGCTTGAGGAACAGCTGTTCATCAGCATTAGTCTAAGGGAAGAATAAGGTGGTCAGTATGGTCCACAAAGCTTATGAAAATCTAATTTACAAATACATGCAAAAACCTACCATGAATACATAACAATGATGTATATACATTATATAGATACATTATATAGATACATTATACATACATACATATTTATCTCTAGCCTAAAATATTCCCATTGGGGCAGATGCATAAATAAAGGGCCTTTTCAAACTCAATGTAGAATCATTTGTCGTTTTGGGATCTGTATTTTATGCACCAACATAAAGTGCCTTTTTTTATGCATTTTGGCTTTTTAGGCCAGTCGCCAGCATTTTATATGCACAGTGGTAATTGGTTAAAATACGGCAAATCCATGGCGAGTCCCCAACACAGTATGCGTATACCCCATATCCTACTATTGTGGGGTATTTTATTTCTAAAATGCAACACAGTAACATTACTCACCCACCGCCCTTTGGTAAAAGCTGGAAAATAAACAAAGCAAATGAGTTGAATGATCCTCATCGTTGTGGCTTTCAATAAGAAATGATTTTCATTGACAGGTGTTCAGCTTAAATAGCCAAAGCTGTTTATGACATCACAATCAGTCTGTGATGTCACAAACACTTCTATGTTTTGAACTGACCATAGAATGTTGGTCACTTTAACGTTCCATTGGAATGTTGAAATGACTAACATACTGTGACAGTATATACTGGTTTTGTTACTAATATCAAATATACTAATGTTAAAGTATTAAGAGAATGAAGGGTATGCAGGCTTTGGAACAGGTGCCGTTTCATTTTTTTCTTTGTTGGCATGTTTTGTTTTATAATTGTGCCATCCTGTTATAACCTACAGTCAATTATGAATCCCATAAGAAATAACAGAAATGGGTTTTTTTTGCATGTTCACACATGTTTTCATTCGAAATGGTACATGTATTACCAGTTCTCCAAGGGAACGCAAACTTTTGATTATTAATGTACTAATGTTAGAGTTTATTGTTAAAACGTTATTATCTAATACAATATTCGAGGGTTTATTGAGTGTTTTTCGCTTTCTTGTTGGTATGAGTGCATGAAACAGAATTGTTACAGATTCTGGTCAGGGGCCACCAAAGCTTATGTGAAGCTGACACAAGGCTGGGCAGTTACCTAACAATTGTCTGTCCGTCAGTAAGTGTATTAAAAATAAATGCCAGGCACCTCTTATAGTCTGTGGAATATTATTACCTGCGTGCAATAGATATCCCCCTTTTAGTCAAATCTCTATTTCTCTGGAATATATATCTATATTTGTATCTATATACATACAATATATATGCATGCATTATATGTGCATCATACATACATACATATTCATCTCTTGCCTAAAATTTTGGGATCTGTATTTTATGCACCAACATAAAGTGCCTTTTTATACATTTTGGCTTTTTAGGCCAGTTGCCAGCAGTTTAGATTCACAGTGGTAATTGGTTAAAATATGGCAAATCCAGGGCGAGTCCCTAACACAATATGTGTATTCCCCATATCCTACTATTGTGGGGTATTTTATTTCTAAAAATGCAACACAGTAACATTACTCACCCACCGCCCTTTGGTAAAAGCTGGAAAATAAACAAAGCAAATGAGTTGAATGATCCTCATCGTTGCGGCTTTCATTAAGAAATGATTTTCATTGACAGACGTTCAGCTTAAAAAGCCAAAGCTGTTTGTGACATCACAGAGTGATTGTGATGTCATCAACACTTCTCTGTGTTGAACTGACCATAGATTGTTCCATGGAACATACTGTGACAGTATATACTGGTTTTGTTACTAATATCATATCATATATACTAATGTTAAAGTATTAAGAGAATGAAGGGTATGCAGGCTTTGAAACAGGTGTCATTTAATTTTTTTCTTTGTTTTGTTTTATGATTGTGCCATTCTGTTGAAATATGAATCCCATATGAAATAAAAGAAATGTGTCTTGCCTGCTCATACAAGTTTTTATTCAAAATGGTACATGTATTACCAATTCTTCAAGGGAACGCAAACTTTTGATCAAAAAATGTACTAATGTTAGCAGGGCCGACGCTACTATGGGGAGAAGTGGGTGTGGTAAAGGGGAGGGGCTTGTGGGGGTGGAGCCAGGGGGTTGCAAAATTATGTTTTGCCTAGGTTTGCAAAAATCCTTGCACCATCCCTGAATGTTAGAGTATTTTGTTACAACTTCATATACATGTCTTATTTTCCTTTAGTGACTGTACTGTTTTTGTGTATATAATGAGTGATAGGAAGCTTCTCAGCCTATCTCAGTGCACAGTATGCTACATGTATACATGCTTGGAACAGGTGTTACAGGGTCCAAACCTCTCTGACAAATGTGAGCGAGTGGCCACTTTAGAAGCTCATATTGGAGATCTGTAGATGCAAATTGCACCATTGAGGAGGACTGACAAACTGAAAGGGGTCTGCTGTTCTCTGAGCAGTGTCTAGTAGAAGCCACTAGCGATGTGGGAAGAGATAGGTCAGATGAGGTTCAGCGAGATCAGGAGCATAGCTGGGTAACTGTTAGACTTGGCTGGAGGGGGGTGGAAAGAGGAGGAGGGTGACCAGCCCTGAATTTGTATTTCCTAACAGATCTGCCAGCTTGAGCGAAGCTGCTGTCAGTGTCAGCTCAGAAATGGCCACATTAGATCAAGCTGTTCCCGCTAACAGCCGAGGGAACAGCCCCTCTGATAAGGGAGGGATCTAGAAAGTAGGAAAGGCTACCCAGGTTGTGGTGGTAGGGGATTCCATTTTTAGGAAGGCAGACAGGGTAATCTGTAACACGGATTTCATCCACTGGACAGTTTGCTGTCTTTCGGGGGCTGGGGTTCGGCATGTTGCTGATCCAAAATTTAGGAGTGACAATGTAGATGCTTTTGAAATCTGGAGATGGTTAGTGAGGATCAGGAAAAGGCAGCAATACTAAATGCCTTTTTTTCCTTTCTATATAACAAAGAAGAGCTACTACCTTCTGATTGCCAATTCACCACTTCAGAAACCTTAAATCAATTGTGGGAATGCCTGACTCAATATAAAGTTTTTAAACATTTAAGTAAGCTTAAAGTAGACAAAGCTCCAGTGCCAGATGGGATACACCCAAGAATACTATGGGACGTTAGCCAAGAAATAGCCAAACCACTGGTTTTCAAACATTCTCAGGACAAATACTAGAAGCTATTTAGCAGGTTTTTTCATTAGCATTTAGAGATGAGTAAAAGATTTTTCATGTAAAAGTTAGAAAAGTCCTTTTATACTTTTTTTATAGTAAATAATATGATACAATCAAAACAATGACATCTAATGATCTAACTTCTGTGGGTTTAGTAAACGGGTGTCACGAACCGGGGGAGCAGGTCTATTAGGAGCCCAGGTGCAAGGGATACGAGGGGCTCTGTCTGTACCCCACGATGCATGATGGTCTGGGGGTTGTTACAGACAGGCGCAGGAATAAACCACAGACAGCAGATCAGGATTAAGAGTTGTATTGAATACGATGGTACAACAATGTATATACAATGGAAGTTACACGGCAGGAAGCCCACTTGCGGGGCACACTGCAGGAAGCCCACTTGCGGGGCACACGGCTGGAAGCCCACTTGCGGGGCACACGGCTGGAAGCCCACTTGCGGGGCACACGGCTGGAAGCCCACTTGCGGGGCACACGGCAGGAACTCAGGAATAAATCAGGAAACAAAGCAGGAACAAATCAGGAAGCAAAGCAGGTAGTCCTCCAACGTCAATGTCAAGGCCCAGACTGCAGGGCTGGGCAGGTTTATAAAGGCTGTCTTGATCATGGAATCAACTGCAGCTGGACCTGATAATGAGTCAGAGTGGTTCTGAGTGGCAAGGGCGGCCACTAGTGGCTGGAAACATGAAATGAATGATGCAACGTATCAACAAGTCCAGCCAGCGCATTGGGAAACGTTACAACGGGAAAGCTGAATAGGAGCAGCTCAAAATGCCTTTTGGCATAAAATTATACTCAGAAGTCTAAAAAAGGGTGAAACACAATGTTGTGATTTAGAGCTTCTTGGCAGTGAAGGTGTTTGTTGACTTAATTTGAGTAAAGTATAAAATGTTTCTTCTTTTTGTATTAGATGATGATCTAGTGAGCTTGTTTTATCAGCAGTCAGTCTCCTAAGTGGTTTCTAGTTTGCAGCACATATGTACTCCTAAGACATAATATTATTAAGGCTGTAATATTTATATGGTAACTGATTATTATGGTTATTGTTACAAATAATACCTAATACATATTAGCTCATAACTTTGAAGCTACGTCTTCATTTTGCATTGATTTTGGCTTTGATGCCGGATCTGATGCCGCCAGTTCCTCATTATGATGATCCACACTGTGTAATCCTCCACTGCCTCCCTGCTAGAACGTACTCCCTCATCTCAGTGATCCTCCGCAATGATGTTGTAACCGCTGCACTGCTCTCTTCTGACAGGGCCTTCATGACGACGAAGCCCTGCCGTCGACACGTCCGCACCAGTTTCCCGAACTCCAGCTACCGCCTCCACCACCACAGATGGGCTCCCCGGCGTCCCCTGCTTGTCCTCCAACCGGCTCTGGTGACCTGCTTCTTGTCCTTCGTGCCTGCACTCCACACTCAACCGCTGTGAAGGCCTGGTCTGCCTCACCGTCCTCCTGTCTCCACAATCAGCCATCGCCAACGAGGAAAGAAGTGGGCCCAACTGCTCCTGCAGCTAGGCTTTCCCCTGTTGCCACGTAGCCGCCCAAATCCTCTCCAGTAATTCTTTCACGGCTGGATCCATCCTGCAATACAAAAAACGGGCTTTTCAACTCAAAATTCAGGTAAGAAAACCTAATTAAAAGTGACAGTTAGAAAAGGCAGTATAAAATCTATTTATACCGGACCTCCCAAAGTCTCTTTACCAATGTCCCTTAACCCCATTATCCTAAGCTTTCTCAGCCAGTCAAGGCCCCTTTCACTTGCTATGCTGGTTCCATTATCCTAAAGGACAAGTAATCTGACATTAATAATGATATACATTTCATAGTGTTCTAGCATATATAATTGTCTACATTTTTTATAGTATTCAATATCTCAAGGATACAAGGTGTCTAATTATATTAGTAAAAGAAGGATGCCCTATTTGAGATGGTGAAGAGGACAGGCTTATCTAATTTGATATATCATGCGTTGTGTCCTGAGCAGGGGTCAGTTTTGTCAGAACACCTGGGTTGTGTTATTGTGGTCCCATTCTCAGGTATTGCAGTTTTTCCCTGGATGTGGCCATCTCAACACCTGACACCTGTCTCATCATCTGATGAATGCCGCGCTGGTATCTTGGTGTGATTCTTCACAGTTACAAAACATGTATCCTGAATCAAAATTTAGTGGAGCTGCCATGTGGTACCAACAGCCAGTCAACGGTTGTTATATGTGTGTAAAATAAACAGGCTGTCAGGACTTGGGTAAACGTGTTGTGTAGGAGCCCAGTTGCAGGAGATACTTGGGCCCTGTCTGTAAACATCCAGCCGTTTGCTATTAGCCTGTCTGTACCTTCCTGTCCGGTATAATACATCGCGGGGACGCATGATACCGGACAGCAATGTACAGACAGGCTAAGAGAAACGCACACAAGGCTGGATGTTTAGGAAACATTCTATATTGGAGTGTCCTGGCTGGTCGGGTTATACAAACAGGACTGGTTAACACAACAGAACAAGACACAAACAGAATACGGGCTGTAGGTAATGCATGGGGACTTGGATTTGTGACGAGTACTGGAGACCCTCAGGCAGTGTGTGTAAAAATCTACAATCTAAGCCCTACTGTCCCATTAAAGTGTGGACAGCCTACAAAAAAACCTAAATTAATTTATTGAACCGGGCTGTTTTTTTTTCTTTCTTTTTTGTACTCTTCGTGTCCAAGGCTTTCTTGAAATGTTTGCGATACTCGGCTGTAATATTCTTCTCCCTCATTTAGTGTACCCACACAAGTTATATATTGTGTTTTCAGGACAAAAAGGGCTTTATTATGTTCTTTGAGACCGGGTTTTTCTGCTTCTTAACCTCGCCATCCACCAATAGAAGAGGAAATCTGAGAAACCACACACGCTCCGTCTGGCTTAACCGTTCAGTTGGTTCAACAGTCCGGATCCACCTCAGGACTCAGTGAATAATCATGCTGACCCTGATTTCTCTGTAACCGTGAGTTTATGTTCTTTTTGGGTGGCTACGCATCGCCTGTGTACATAACGGGTCCATCTTCAGTTAATATGGTGAACTGTTTTCCACATATAGGCATTGAGATGAGGGCTCTGCATACTGTTATTATTCTTTTTTTTAGTAATATATATGTATATAATTTTTTTCCTTAATGTTTCTATTTCAAAATAGACCTCACTGTGTTGTCATATAGACATCATATTTATGGCTTCTAGGCTGCTTTTTTCTTCAGACTGTCCAGTTTCCAGCATTCCCACCATATGCGGAAGTCAGACCCCCTCGTTTCCAGGCAACGTTAATAAATATCCATTTGATTCTGGTAGCATTTAGTTAGTCTAGTAGGGACTAAATACCAAAGATGTACTAATTTATGAAATTCTTGATGTAACGTAATACAGTGTATCATTCTTGTATTGTGCCAAGCTTTAAGCCAAATTGTAAATCTCTTTCCCGCTTCTGGATTGGTCTTGCATTGGGAACTGGCTTAGAACTGACCAGTTTTGTAACTAAGTTGGCCTGGGGATAGAGATGAAGAGGTTATCCCATTTGTCTGTTTTCAATACTGTGTTTAATGAAAACAAAGGTTTTATCCATAAGTATGAAAATAGTTATTTCTGAGTTAGGTTAAACCATATTAGCAACTCTGAAAATTGGGTTATTTGGTCCTCACTGATTACATCTGTGAGATTGCTCATTTCTTACAACTTTCATTGGGATATATTTAGGTAATTTGTGTAGAGAGGGAGTACCTCAGTTAGCGTGGCTTCCAGTATAGCGGTAATATTTGTGTTTTTGAAAGATTTAATTTAGAATAATCGGCCAACTAATCGATTATGAAAATAATCGTTAGTTGCAGCCCTAGATTGTTCTGTGTGAGACTTTTAAGCCTCAGCCTGCCATTTCTCACAGTGTACTCTTCTTCACTTCAGTTCTACTGAAATTAATAATTTAGTAATTGTTTAATTGAATTTTTTTTTCATTGCTTCTGTCTGTCATCAACTGTGTAGTGCTGTTGAGTTGATGACAGTGCACACAGTGCCTCACTGGCACTGTGGTGCCCTTGCCCTGGGCTGGCACTGCCTACCTCCTATCCTGTCTTCACGTAGATAAATTAAATAAATAATAGAATTTATAAATAATTTAATAGAATATATAATAATTTAATACATTAATATTATTATATATATTGTCAGTCATATATAGTATACTAGTGTAGAGTGTAGACAAGACAACTACTAGTGTCTAATCTAAATTCATTAATATTTAGTAATATTATTATAATTCATTTTAGCTATCTTAATAATTAATTAGCTATAAATTACTAGCTTATTTTGCTTGAGACTGTCTGGTAGAAGGGTTACTAATTTTTTTAACATAAAGATTAACCAGTTCACTACTACCTTTAAGATCAATCTAGAATTGAGTAATTTAATGCATTAATATTATTATATATATTGTCAGTCATAAATAGTATACTAGTGTAGAGTGTAGACAAGACAACTACTAGTGTCTAATCTAAAATCATTAATATTTAGTAATATTATAATTCATTTTAGCTAGCTTAATAATTAATTAGCTATAAATTACTAGCTTATTTTGCTTGAGACTGTCTGTCAGGTAGAAGGGTTACTAATTTTTTCAACATAAAGATTAACCAGTTCACTACTTCCTTTAAGATCAATCTAGAATTTGATATTTCATTTTATTATTAATAATAATTAATAAACCCTAATTATTAATAACGTAGCACAACTAGTACTTCTACTAGCCCAGTAAGTAAAAATAAGTGCCTTTTGCCCCAAGCAGTATCTTCCCCATCCACGAGCAGCATGCAAGGTACCAAGTAGAGCAAAATTAGCAGCAAGACTCAGAGGGGTTTTCCCAAACCAAAGCGATCTCATTCCACCAAAACCTCTACCACCACTAGTGCTCTACCACCACCTAGTGGTCAGGAATCGGATTCCTCAGGGAGCAGTGTACAAATGACTAGTGCACAATTTTCCCCTGAGCCTCCACCTTCTCCGCTACGATCATCACCACCACCAGCAGCAGCAAAACCTACCAAATCTGCTAGACTTAAAGCAATTAGCAGTCCCACTATGGCCAGTACTGGTACCACCAGTGCCACCACCACTAGTTCTGCTGCTGTTCATCCCCCCGAGCAGTAGAAGCAGCACCCAAGGCACAGTCCAAGGCTCTCCGTGCCCCAATTTGGGAGCACTTTAGAAAATGTCGAAGAAGGGCGCTATGGAAAACATTGTGGGAAGCTAATAAGCAGAGGGAAAGTGTCTGGGCATTTTACAAGTGCTAGCATGAAGCATCACCTCAGCACTTTTCTCCCCCTGGTTGCACTTGTTTGCGGTGTGGCAATGCCTGCTACCCCCGCCGGTGTAGCCAATTTACGCTAGGGCCTAGTGTCTGAGCTCTGGAAGTGCGCTCCCAAACGTCAAGGACTGACAGTGTTTGTATGCTTTGCCCTGGGGGTGAAACAGGTGAGCAGGTCGCCAATTGCCCACTCATTCGCCTTTCCCAATGCTGCTGCTGGTGGTGCCAGAGTCTCTTCTCTGCCAGTTCGCTTCCTGGCTAGTGTCACGCCCAAAATGTCCCTAATGGTAAGGGTAGTTTCTCCCCCCTGGCTGCGTCTGTTTGCGGTTTGGCAACGCCTGCTACCTCAGCCGGGGGAAGCCAGCTTACGCTAGGGCTTAGTGTCTGAGCTCTGGAAGTCCGCTGCCAAACGTCTAGGACTAATAGTGTTTTGGATGCCCTGGGGTGAAACAGGTGAGTGGGTCGCCAATTGCCCACTTAATCGCCTTTTCCATTTCTATTTAATTTTTTTCCATCTGATACACAACCAACCAAACATAACACACACAATAACACATATAACACAATGACATAACACACATAACACACACATACACGTACAAATCACAAGGACCTTCCCTGGCCCTGGCCTTCACTTCTACACTCACTAGCATTAACGCTATAACTCAAACTTCACCCTATAACATTTTTACACCCACATACCTGCCAACAGACCCAACTTTTCAGGGACAGTCCTGCTTTTTTCCAGTCCTGTCCCATCAAATTTAGCTAAACTAGGTATGCTAATGCACGTAGGTAGGTATAGCTGGGTAGGTAGCACTATAAACATTAAATAAATATATTAAAGTAGATAATAAATATAACTTTAAAATAAAAAATGGGGTTTATTTAATTGTAACACCCATTAAAATTAAATTATTATTTAGACATAATACATCTTTAACCAAACCAATGCACTGCTAGCATAACCGTACATTAACCCTAAGCTATTTTTAGTTCTTGTCCCACATTTTTCCATCCTCATACCTGCCAACAGACCCAACTTTTTCAGGGACAGTCCTATCTCGTAAAAGTTGGGTTGTTGCAAAGTATGCCATTGTAAATAGGTAGCAAATGTTAGGCATGTATTTAAAAGTGGTCTAAAATTTAGATTTAAAAATGTTTAATAAAAGAATAGGGATTATTTTACATCTATGGATCTGTGACTGTGTATGATAAAAAGGGACAAGTTCCTAGGAGCATTTGTCTGGGTCTCATACAAGACAACTGCTCGGAGGAACTTGGCCCTCAGTTTAGGGCAATGTGTATTGTGTACGCTTCTTATAGCACCATGAAGGTACGTGTGTGCAACTCTATTGGTCGTTTCGGCAGGGGGCTCGCCTGCCATCAACGAATGAAGTGCATTCTGCAATTCATTTGTTGATGCCAGACGAGCCCCCTTCCGGCGACCAATGGAGTCGCACACACGTACCTTCACGGCGCCAACGCATCTGCTGCTGCTCCGATGAGTTCCTAACTCCGTATTAACCCCTACTAGGCAACCGGGAGAAAACGAAGATGAAACGAGCACAAAGAATATCCACGAATATTCGCCTGAAGAGAAGACAGGAACGGGAATATTCGCGGATTACGAAGATTTTTTTTCACGAAGACGAACACGAAGAGCCCCCTGGTGCCCAAGTCTAGTTAGCATCTATGTTAACTGTCAGCAATTCTTTCAAGAACTGTTCCAGATTAATTTCTTCAGGGACCCCTCAGAGTTTTAAATTTAGTTTTTGTGACCTATGTTTAAGATCTGCTAGTTTATGATCCTTCTGTGATAGCAGCTCTATAATTGGAAACGATGCCAGAATTTGGCTGCTGGCTCCAAATCCCGCATTTTGTCTTCCATTATGGTCAGTGGTGATGTCTGGTTACACATTTTCATACACAATGAACCCTTAATAATCAGATTTTATTTAAAGAAAGAGATTTAGGATCTATGCTGGTGACCCAAATTGTGTAGTACTGTGATAGCACTGTAGTGACTAAGACTGAGCCTCATGTTGGCAGGTGGGGTGGATGATATTTTGCCACTACTGGAGTCAGGATGCTTGATAGTACTCCTGCTGCTGTTGCATACAGCTGGTTGTTTTTCTGACTCCAGACAAGAAGGCTTCAGCTAGTTGTCAATTTACACCCCTGCTCCTCCAGCAGCATAGACAGAGCCTCAGGAAGTTCGCTATGAGTGGGTGACAGCACCACTTACTCCTCTTGTCTCTTGTGGTCTTCCTTGGCCTGCTTGTACCTTTTGGTTTTTCATGGACCAGTCTCGGCTCATGATCAGTCCTTTTTTGAGAGACTTCATCTCTTCTGGCATTTTTCTTGCTGCTTGCACGTGGTACTGGTTCTTTCTTGAGTTCAGGGATTGGCGGGTTGTTATCCTCAACCAGTGTCCTCGTTGTATCACTTGTGGATGGATGAGTGTGGCTAGAGGTGTCTTGAGCTGTTGGGGGTGTGTTGATTTCAGGGATTGGCAGAGTGTCGTCATATATCAATGTCCTGACATGCATAATCCCTATTGGAGAGACTTTCCTCCCCATGTTCTCAGCCGGGATGTAACGAACCCGCACAACATCGTTGATTTTCACGCGGCAATCAGTCCTCACTGTGGAAGTAGTGGCCGGATGAGTGTGGCTAGAGGTGTCTTGAGCTGTTGGGGGTGTGTTGGGTTCAGGGATTGGCAGAGCGTCGTCATATATCAATGTCCTGACATGCATAATCCCTTTTGGAGAGACTTTCCTCCCCATGTTCTCAGCCGGGATGTAACGAACCCGCACAACATCGTTGATTTTCACGCGGCAATCAGTCCTCACTGTGGAAGTAGTGGCCGGATGAGTGTGGCTAGAGGTGTCTTGAGCTGTTGGGGGTGTGTTGGGTTCAGGGATTGGCAGAGTGTCGTCATATATCAATGTCCTGACATGCTTAATCCCTTTTGGAGAGACTTTCCTCCCCTTGTTCTCAGCCGGGATGTAACGAACCCGCACAACATCGTTGATTTTCACGCGGCAATCAGTCCTTACCGAGGAACTAGTAGCCGGTGGGGTTGGGGTTCGCGCATTTTCCCCGATGGCTAAGATGTTACTTTGCTGGCGAGTTCCTTCTCTAGGTTTCAAGCTCTTCACATATTTTTTTAGCAGAGAAACCCTGTAACTCTCCCAAACGTTAAAGACAGCCCAAGATATTGAGGTGAGTGCTATCAGTAGCACGAAAAATTGGACAAGGTGCTTGAGGAACAGCTGTTCATCAGCATTAGTCTAAGGGAAGAATAAGGTGGTCAGTATGGTCCACAAAGCTTATGAAAATCTAATTTACAAATACATGCAAAAACCTACCATGAATACATAACAATGATGTATATACATTATATAGATACATTATATAGATACATTATACATACATACATATTTATCTCTAGCCTAAAATATTCCCATTGGGGCAGATGCATAAATAAAGGGCCTTTTCAAACTCAATGTAGAATCATTTGTCGTTTTGGGATCTGTATTTTATGCACCAACATAAAGTGCCTTTTTTTATGCATTTTGGCTTTTTAGGCCAGTCGCCAGCATTTTATATGCACAGTGGTAATTGGTTAAAATACGGCAAATCCATGGCGAGTCCCCAACACAGTATGCGTATACCCCATATCCTACTATTGTGGGGTATTTTATTTCTAAAATGCAACACAGTAACATTACTCACCCACCGCCCTTTGGTAAAAGCTGGAAAATAAACAAAGCAAATGAGTTGAATGATCCTCATCGTTGTGGCTTTCAATAAGAAATGATTTTCATTGACAGGTGTTCAGCTTAAATAGCCAAAGCTGTTTATGACATCACAATCAGTCTGTGATGTCACAAACACTTCTATGTTTTGAACTGACCATAGAATGTTGGTCACTTCAACGTTCCATTGGAATGTTGAAATGACTAACATACTGTGACAGTATATACTGGTTTTGTTACTAATATCAAATATACTAATGTTAAAGTATTAAGAGAATGAAGGGTATGCAGGCTTTGGAACAGGTGCCGTTTCATTTTTTTCTTTGTTGGCATGTTTTGTTTTATAATTGTGCCATCCTGTTATAACCTACAGTCAATTATGAATCCCATAAGAAATAACAGAAATGGGTTTTTTTTGCATGTTCACACATGTTTTCATTCGAAATGGTACATGTATTACCAGTTCTCCAAGGGAGCGCAAACTTTTGATTATTAATGTACTAATGTTAGAGTTTATTGTTAAAACGTTATCTAATAGAATATTCGAGGGTTTATTGAGTGATTGTGATGTCATCA
>VKOC01047955.1:0-13108 GCA_009364415.1 Spea multiplicata | reverse complement strand
TCTGTAGATGCAAATTGCACCATTGAGGAGGACTGACAAACTGAAAGGGGTCTGCTGTTCTCTGAGCAGTGTCTAGTAGAAGCCACTAGCGATGTGGGAAGAGATAGGTCAGATGAGGTTCAGCGAGATCAGGAGCATAGCTGGGTAACTGTTAGACTTGGCTGGAGGGGGGTGGAAAGAGGAGGAGGGTGACCAGCCCTGAATTTGTATTTCCTAACAGATCTGCCAGCTTGAGCGAAGCTGCTGTCAGTGTCAGCTCAGAAATGGCCACATTAGATCAAGCTGTTCCCGCTGATAAGGGAGGGATCTAGAAAGTAGGAAAGGCTACCCAGGTTGTGGTGGTAGGGGATTCCATTTTTAGGAAGGCAGACAGGGTAATCTGTAACACGGATTTCATCCACTGGACAGTTTGCTGTCTTTCGGGGGCTGGGGTTCGGCATGTTGCTGATCCAAAATTTAGGAGTGACAATGTAGATGCTTTTGAAATCTGGAGATGGTTAGTGAGGATCAGGAAAAGGCAGCAATACTAAATGCCTTTTTTTCCTTTCTATATAACAAAGAAGAGCTACTACCTTCTGATTGCCAATTCACCACTTCAGAAACCTTAAATCAATTGTGGGAATGCCTGACTCAATATAAAGTTTTTAAACATTTAAGTAAGCTTAAAGTAGACAAAGCTCCAGTGCCAGATGGGATACACCCAAGAATACTATGGGACGTTAGCCAAGAAATAGCCAAACCACTGGTTTTCAAACATTCTCAGGACAAATACTAGAAGCTATTTAGCAGGTTTTTTCATTAGCATTTAGAGATGAGTAAAAGATTTTTCATGTAAAAGTTAGAAAAGTCCTTTTATACTTTTTTTATAGTAAATAATATGATACAATCAAAACAATGACATCTAATGATCTAACTTCTGTGGGTTTAGTAAACGGGTGTCACGAACCGGGGGAGCAGGTCTATTAGGAGCCCAGGTGCAAGGGATACGAGGGGCTCTGTCTGTACCCCACGATGCATGATGGTCTGGGGGTTGTTACAGACAGGCGCAGGAATAAACCACAGACAGCAGATCAGGATTAAGAGTTGTATTGAATACGATGGTACAACAATGTATATACAATGGAAGTTACACGGCAGGAAGCCCACTTGCGGGGCACACTGCAGGAAGCCCACTTGCGGGGCACACGGCTGGAAGCCCACTTGCGGGGCACACGGCTGGAAGCCCACTTGCGGGGCACACGGCTGGAAGCCCACTTGCGGGGCACACGGCAGGAACTCAGGAATAAATCAGGAAACAAAGCAGGAACAAATCAGGAAGCAAAGCAGGTAGTCCTCCAACGTCAATGTCAAGGCCCAGACTGCAGGGCTGGGCAGGTTTATAAAGGCTGTCTTGATCATGGAATCAACTGCAGCTGGACCTGATAATGAGTCAGAGTGGTTCTGAGTGGCAAGGGCGGCCACTAGTGGCTGGAAACATGAAATGAATGATGCAACGTATCAACAAGTCCAGCCAGCGCATTGGGAAACGTTACAACGGGAAAGCTGAATAGGAGCAGCTCAAAATGCCTTTTGGCATAAAATTATACTCAGAAGTCTAAAAAAGGGTGAAACACAATGTTGTGATTTAGAGCTTCTTGGCAGTGAAGGTGTTTGTTGACTTAATTTGAGTAAAGTATAAAATGTTTCTTCTTTTTGTATTAGATGATGATCTAGTGAGCTTGTTTTATCAGCAGTCAGTCTCCTAAGTGGTTTCTAGTTTGCAGCACATATGTACTCCTAAGACATAATATTATTAAGGCTGTAATATTTATATGGTAACTGATTATTATGGTTATTGTTACAAATAATACCTAATACATATTAGCTCATAACTTTGAAGCTACGTCTTCATTTTGCATTGATTTTGGCTTTGATGCCGGATCTGATGCCGCCAGTTCCTCATTATGATGATCCACACTGTGTAATCCTCCACTGCCTCCCTGCTAGAACGTACTCCCTCATCTCAGTGATCCTCCGCAATGATGTTGTAACCGCTGCACTGCTCTCTTCTGACAGGGCCTTCATGACGACGAAGCCCTGCCGTCGACACGTCCGCACCGGTTTCCCGAACTCCAGCTACCGCCTCCACCACCACAGATGGGCTCCCCGGCGTCCCCTGCTTGTCCTCCAACCGGCTCTGGTGACCTGCTTCTTGTCCTTCGTGCCTGCACTCCACACTCAACCGCTGTGAAGGCCTGGTCTGCCTCACCGTCCTCCTGTCTCCACAATCAGCCATCGCCAACGAGGAAAGAAGTGGGCCCAACTGCTCCTGCAGCTAGGCTTTCCCCTGTTGCCACGTAGCCGCCCAAATCCTCTCCAGTAATTCTTTCACGGCTGGATCCATCCTGCAATACAAAAAACGGGCTTTTCAACTCAAAATTCAGGTAAGAAAACCTAATTAAAAGTGACAGTTAGAAAAGGCAGTATAAAATCTATTTATACCGGACCTCCCAAAGTCTCTTTACCAATGTCCCTTAACCCCATTATCCTAAGCTTTCTCAGCCAGTCAAGGCCCCTTTCACTTGCTATGCTGGTTCCATTATCCTAAAGGACAAGTAATCTGACATTAATAATGATATACATTTCATAGTGTTCTAGCATATATAATTGTCTACATTTTTTATAGTATTCAATATCTCAAGGATACAAGGTGTCTAATTATATTAGTAAAAGAAGGATGCCCTATTTGAGATGGTGAAGAGGACAGGCTTATCTAATTTGATATATCATGCGTTGTGTCCTGAGCAGGGGTCAGTTTTGTCAGAACACCTGGGTTGTGTTATTGTGGTCCCATTCTCAGGTATTGCAGTTTTTCCCTGGATGTGGCCATCTCAACACCTGACACCTGTCTCATCATCTGATGAATGCCGCGCTGGTATCTTGGTGTGATTCTTCACAGTTACAAAACATGTATCCTGAATCAAAATTTAGTGGAGCTGCCATGTGGTACCAACAGCCAGTCAACGGTTGTTATATGTGTGTAAAATAAACAGGCTGTCAGGACTTGGGTAAACGTGTTGTGTAGGAGCCCAGTTGCAGGAGATACTTGGGCCCTGTCTGTAAACATCCAGCCGTTTGCTATTAGCCTGTCTGTACCTTCCTGTCCGGTATAATACATCGCGGGGACGCATGATACCGGACAGCAATGTACAGACAGGCTAAGAGAAACGCACACAAGGCTGGATGTTTAGGAAACATTCTATATTGGAGTGTCCTGGCTGGTCGGGTTATACAAACAGGACTGGTTAACACAACAGAACAAGACACAAACAGAATACGGGCTGTAGGTAATGCATGGGGACTTGGATTTGTGACGAGTACTGGAGACCCTCAGGCAGTGTGTGTAAAAATCTACAATCTAAGCCCTACTGTCCCATTAAAGTGTGGACAGCCTACAAAAAAACCTAAATTAATTTATTGAACCGGGCTGTTTTTTTTTCTTTCTTTTTTGTACTCTTCGTGTCCAAGGCTTTCTTGAAATGTTTGCGATACTCGGCTGTAATATTCTTCTCCCTCATTTAGTGTACCCACACAAGTTATATATTGTGTTTTCAGGACAAAAAGGGCTTTATTATGTTCTTTGAGACCGGGTTTTTCTGCTTCTTAACCTCGCCATCCACCAATAGAAGAGGAAATCTGAGAAACCACACACGCTCCGTCTGGCTTAACCGTTCAGTTGGTTCAACAGTCCGGATCCACCTCAGGACTCAGTGAATAATCATGCTGACCCTGATTTCTCTGTAACCGTGAGTTTATGTTCTTTTTGGGTGGCTACGCATCGCCTGTGTACATAACGGGTCCATCTTCAGTTAATATGGTGAACTGTTTTCCACATATAGGCATTGAGATGAGGGCTCTGCATACTGTTATTATTCTTTTTTTTAGTAATATATATGTATATAATTTTTTTCCTTAATGTTTCTATTTCAAAATAGACCTCACTGTGTTGTCATATAGACATCATATTTATGGCTTCTAGGCTGCTTTTTTCTTCAGACTGTCCAGTTTCCAGCATTCCCACCATATGCGGAAGTCAGACCCCCTCGTTTCCAGGCAACGTTAATAAATATCCATTTGATTCTGGTAGCATTTAGTTAGTCTAGTAGGGACTAAATACCAAAGATGTACTAATTTATGAAATTCTTGATGTAACGTAATACAGTGTATCATTCTTGTATTGTGCCAAGCTTTAAGCCAAATTGTAAATCTCTTTCCCGCTTCTGGATTGGTCTTGCATTGGGAACTGGCTTAGAACTGACCAGTTTTGTAACTAAGTTGGCCTGGGGATAGAGATGAAGAGGTTATCCCATTTGTCTGTTTTCAATACTGTGTTTAATGAAAACAAAGGTTTTATCCATAAGTATGAAAATAGTTATTTCTGAGTTAGGTTAAACCATATTAGCAACTCTGAAAATTGGGTTATTTGGTCCTCACTGATTACATCTGTGAGATTGCTCATTTCTTACAACTTTCATTGGGATATATTTAGGTAATTTGTGTAGAGAGGGAGTACCTCAGTTAGCGTGGCTTCCAGTATAGCGGTAATATTTGTGTTTTTGAAAGATTTAATTTAGAATAATCGGCCAACTAATCGATTATGAAAATAATCGTTAGTTGCAGCCCTAGATTGTTCTGTGTGAGACTGGTAAGCCTCAGCCTGCCATTTCTCACAGTGTACTCTTCTTCACTTCAGTTCTACTGAATTAATAATTTAGTAATTGTTTAATTGAATTTTTTTTTCATTGCTTCTGTCTGTCATCAACTGTGTAGTGCTGTTGAGTTGATGACAGTGCACACAGTGCCTCACTGGCACTGTGGTGCCCTTGCCCTGGGCTGGCACTGCCTACCTCCTATCCTGTCTTCACGTAGATAAATTAAATAAATAATAGAATTTATAAATAATTTAATAGAATATATAATAATTTAATACATTAATATTATTATATATATTGTCAGTCATATATAGTATACTAGTGTAGAGTGTAGACAAGACAACTACTAGTGTCTAATCTAAATTCATTAATATTTAGTAATATTATTATAATTCATTTTAGCTATCTTAATAATTAATTAGCTATAAATTACTAGCTTATTTTGCTTGAGACTGTCTGGTAGAAGGGTTACTAATTTTTTTAACATAAAGATTAACCAGTTCACTACTACCTTTAAGATCAATCTAGAATTGAGTAATTTAATGCATTAATATTATTATATATATTGTCAGTCATAAATAGTATACTAGTGTAGAGTGTAGACAAGACAACTACTAGTGTCTAATCTAAAATCATTAATATTTAGTAATATTATAATTCATTTTAGCTAGCTTAATAATTAATTAGCTATAAATTACTAGCTTATTTTGCTTGAGACTGTCTGTCAGGTAGAAGGGTTACTAATTTTTTCAACATAAAGATTAACCAGTTCACTACTTCCTTTAAGATCAATCTAGAATTTGATATTTCATTTTATTATTAATAATAATTAATAAACCCTAATTATTAATAACGTAGCACAACTAGTACTTCTACTAGCCCAGTAAGTAAAAATAAGTGCCTTTTGCCCCAAGCAGTATCTTCCCCATCCACGAGCAGCATGCAAGGTACCAAGTAGAGCAAAATTAGCAGCAAGACTCAGAGGGGTTTTCCCAAACCAAAGCGATCTCATTCCACCAAAACCTCTACCACCACTAGTGCTCTACCACCACCTAGTGGTCAGGAATCGGATTCCTCAGGGAGCAGTGTACAAATGACTAGTGCACAATTTTCCCCTGAGCCTCCACCTTCTCCGCTACGATCATCACCACCACCAGCAGCAGCAAAACCTACCAAATCTGCTAGACTTAAAGCAATTAGCAGTCCCACTATGGCCAGTACTGGTACCACCAGTGCCACCACCACTAGTTCTGCTGCTGTTCATCCCCCCGAGCAGTAGAAGCAGCACCCAAGGCACAGTCCAAGGCTCTCCGTGCCCCAATTTGGGAGCACTTTAGAAAATGTCGAAGAAGGGCGCTATGGAAAACATTGTGGGAAGCTAATAAGCGGAGGGAAAGTGTCTGGGCATTTTACAAGTGCTAGCATGAAGCATCACCTCAGCACTTTTCTCCCCCTGGTTGCACTTGTTTGCGGTGTGGCAATGCCTGCTACCACCGCCGGTGTAGCCAATTTACGCTAGGGCCTAGTGTCTGAGCTCTGGAAGTGCGCTCCCAAACGTCAAGGACTGACAGTGTTTGTATGCTTTGCCCTGGGGGTGAAACAGGTGAGCAGGTCGCCAATTGCCCACTCATTCGCCTTTCCCAATGCTGCTGCTGCTGGTGCCAGAGTCTCTTCTCTGCCAGTTCGCTTCCTGGCTAGTGTCACGCCCAAAATGTCCCTAATGGTAAGGGTAGTTTCTCCCCCCTGGCTGCGTCTGTTTGCGGTTTGGCAACGCCTGCTACCTCAGCCGGGGGAAGCCAGCTTACGCTAGGGCTTAGTGTCTGAGCTCTGGAAGTCCGCTGCCAAACGTCTAGGACTAATAGTGTTTTGGATGCCCTGGGGTGAAACAGGTGAGTGGGTCGCCAATTGCCCACTTAATCGCCTTTTCCATTTCTATTTAATTTTTTTCCATCTGATACACAACCAACCAAACATAACACACACAATAACACATATAACACAATGACATAACACACATAACACACACATACACGTACAAATCACAAGGACCTTCCCTGGCCCTGGCCTTCACTTCTACACTCACTAGCATTAACGCTATAACTCAAACTTCACCCTATAACATTTTTACACCCACATACCTGCCAACAGACCCAACTTTTTCAGGGACAGTCCTGCTTTTTTCCAGTCCTGTCCCATCAAATTTAGCTAAACTAGGTATGCTAATGCACGTAGGTAGGTATAGCTGGGTAGGTAGCACTATAAACATTAAATAAATATATTAAAGTAGATAATAAATATAACTTTAAAATAAAAAATGGGTGTTTATTTAATTGTAACACCCATTAAAATTAAATTATTATTTAGACATAATACATCTTTAACCAAACCAATGCACTGCTAGCATAACCGTACATTAACCCTAAGCTATTTTTAGTTCTTGTCCGACATTTTTCCATCCTCATACCTGCCAACAGACCCAACTTTTTCAGGGACAGTCCTATCTCGTAAAAGTTGGGTTGTTGCAAAGTATGCCATTGTAAATAGGTAGCAAATGTTAGGCATGTATTTAAAAGTGGTCTAAAATTTAGATTTAAAAATGTTTAATAAAAGAATAGGGATTATTTTACATCTATGGATCTGTGACTGTGTATGATAAAAAGGGACAAGTTCCTAGGAGCATTTGTCTGGGTCTCATACAAGACAACTGCTCGGAGGAACTTGGCCCTCAGTTTAGGGCAATGTGTATTGTGTACGCTTCTTATAGCACCATGAAGGTACGTGTGTGCAACTCTATTGGTCGTTTCGGCAGGGGGCTCGCCTGCCATCAACGAATGAAGTGCATTCTGCAATTCATTTGTTGATGCCAGACGAGCCCCCTTCCGGCGACCAATGGAGTCGCACACACGTACCTTCACGGCGCCAACGCATCTGCTGCTGCTCCGATGAGTTCCTAACTCCGTATTAACCCCTACTAGGCAACCGGGAGAAAACGAAGATGAAACGAGCACAAAGAATATCCACGAATATTCGCCTGAAGAGAAGACAGGAACGGGAATATTCGCGGATTACGAAGATTTTTTTTCACGAAGACGAACACGAAGAGCCCCCTGGTGCCCAAGTCTAGTTAGCATCTATGTTAACTGTCAGCAATTCTTTCAAGAACTGTTCCAGATTAATTTCTTCAGGGACCCCTCAGAGTTTTAAATTTAGTTTTTGTGACCTATGTTTAAGATCTGCTAGTTTATGATCCTTCTGTGATAGCAGCTCTATAATTGGAAACGATGCCAGAATTTGGCTGCTGGCTCCAAATCCCGCATTTTGTCTTCCATTATGGTCAGTGGTGATGTCTGGTTACACATTTTCATACACAATGAACCCTTAATAATCAGATTTTATTTAAAGAAAGAGATTTAGGATCTATGCTGGTGACCCAAATTGTGTAGTACTGTGATAGCACTGTAGTGACTAAGACTGAGCCTCATGTTGGCAGGTGGGGTGGATGATATTTTGCCACTACTGGAGTCAGGATGCTTGATAGTACTCCTGCTGCTGTTGCATACAGCTGGTTGTTTTTCTGACTCCAGACAAGAAGGCTTCAGCTAGTTGTCAATTTACACCCCTGCTCCTCCAGCAGCATAGACAGAGCCTCAGGAAGTTCGCTATGAGTGGGTGACAGCACCACTTACTCCTCTTGTCTCTTGTGGTCTTCCTTGGCCTGCTTGTACCTTTTGGTTTTTCATGGACCAGTCTCGGCTCATGATCAGTCCTTTTTTGAGAGACTTCATCTCTTCTGGCATTTTTCTTGCTGCTTGCACGTGGTACTGGTTCTTTCTTGAGTTCAGGGATTGGCGGGTTGTTATCCTCAACCAGTGTCCTCGTTGTATCACTTGTGGATGGATGAGTGTGGCTAGAGGTGTCTTGAGCTGTTGGGGGTGTGTTGATTTCAGGGATTGGCAGAGTGTCGTCATATATCAATGTCCTGACATGCATAATCCCTATTGGAGAGACTTTCCTCCCCATGTTCTCAGCCGGGATGTAACGAACCCGCACAACATCGTTGATTTTCACGCGGCAATCAGTCCTCACTGTGGAAGTAGTGGCCGGATGAGTGTGGCTAGAGGTGTCTTGAGCTGTTGGGGGTGTGTTGGGTTCAGGGATTGGCAGAGCGTCGTCATATATCAATGTCCTGACATGCATAATCCCTTTTGGAGAGACTTTCCTCCCCATGTTCTCAGCCGGGATGTAACGAACCCGCACAACATCGTTGATTTTCACGCGGCAATCAGTCCTCACTGTGGAAGTAGTGGCCGGATGAGTGTGGCTAGAGGTGTCTTGAGCTGTTGGGGGTGTGTTGGGTTCAGGGATTGGCAGAGTGTCGTCATATATCAATGTCCTGACATGCTTAATCCCTTTTGGAGAGACTTTCCTCCCCTTGTTCTCAGCCGGGATGTAACGAACCCGCACAACATCGTTGATTTTCACGCGGCAATCAGTCCTTACCGAGGAACTAGTAGCCGGTGGGGTTGGGGTTCGCGCATTTTCCCCGATGGCTAAGATGTTACTTTGCTGGCGAGTTCCTTCTCTAGGTTTCAAGCTCTTCACATATTTTTTTAGCAGAGAAACCCTGTAACTCTCCCAAACGTTAAAGACAGCCCAAGATATTGAGGTGAGTGCTATCAGTAGCACGAAAAATTGGACAAGGTGCTTGAGGAACAGCTGTTCATCAGCATTAGTCTAAGGGAAGAATAAGGTGGTCAGTATGGTCCACAAAGCTTATGAAAATCTAATTTACAAATACATGCAAAAACCTACCATGAATACATAACAATGATGTATATACATTATATAGATACATTATATAGATACATTATACATACATACATATTTATCTCTAGCCTAAAATATTCCCATTGGGGCAGATGCATAAATAAAGGGCCTTTTCAAACTCAATGTAGAATCATTTGTCGTTTTGGGATCTGTATTTTATGCACCAACATAAAGTGCCTTTTTTTATGCATTTTGGCTTTTTAGGCCAGTCGCCAGCATTTTATATGCACAGTGGTAATTGGTTAAAATACGGCAAATCCATGGCGAGTCCCCAACACAGTATGCGTATACCCCATATCCTACTATTGTGGGGTATTTTATTTCTAAAATGCAACACAGTAACATTACTCACCCACCGCCCTTTGGTAAAAGCTGGAAAATAAACAAAGCAAATGAGTTGAATGATCCTCATCGTTGTGGCTTTCAATAAGAAATGATTTTCATTGACAGGTGTTCAGCTTAAATAGCCAAAGCTGTTTATGACATCACAATCAGTCTGTGATGTCACAAACACTTCTATGTTTTGAACTGACCATAGAATGTTGGTCACTTTAACGTTCCATTGGAATGTTGAAATGACTAACATACTGTGACAGTATATACTGGTTTTGTTACTAATATCAAATATACTAATGTTAAAGTATTAAGAGAATGAAGGGTATGCAGGCTTTGGAACAGGTGCCGTTTCATTTTTTTCTTTGTTGGCATGTTTTGTTTTATAATTGTGCCATCCTGTTATAACCTACAGTCAATTATGAATCCCATAAGAAATAACAGAAATGGGTTTTTTTTGCATGTTCACACATGTTTTCATTCGAAATGGTACATGTATTACCAGTTCTCCAAGGGAACGCAAACTTTTGATTATTAATGTACTAATGTTAGAGTTTATTGTTAAAACGTTATTATCTAATACAATATTCGAGGGTTTATTGAGTGTTTTTCGCTTTCTTGTTGGTATGAGTGCATGAAACAGAATTGTTACAGATTCTGGTCAGGGGCCACCAAAGCTTATGTGAAGCTGACACAAGGCTGGGCAGTTACCTAACAATTGTCTGTCCGTCAGTAAGTGTATTAAAAATAAATGCCAGGCACCTCTTATAGTCTGTGGAATATTATTACCTGCGTGCAATAGATATCCCCCTTTTAGTCAAATCTCTATTTCTCTGGAATATATATCTATATTTGTATCTATATACATACAATATATATGCATGCATTATATGTGCATCATACATACATACATATTCATCTCTTGCCTAAAATTTTGGGATCTGTATTTTATGCACCAACATAAAGTGCCTTTTTATACATTTTGGCTTTTTAGGCCAGTTGCCAGCAGTTTAGATTCACAGTGGTAATTGGTTAAAATATGGCAAATCCAGGGCGAGTCCCTAACACAATATGTGTATTCCCCATATCCTACTATTGTGGGGTATTTTATTTCTAAAAATGCAACACAGTAACATTACTCACCCACCGCCCTTTGGTAAAAGCTGGAAAATAAACAAAGCAAATGAGTTGAATGATCCTCATCGTTGCGGCTTTCATTAAGAAATGATTTTCATTGACAGACGTTCAGCTTAAAAAGCCAAAGCTGTTTGTGACATCACAGAGTGATTGTGATGTCATCAACACTTCTCTGTGTTGAACTGACCATAGATTGTTCCATGGAACATACTGTGACAGTATATACTGGTTTTGTTACTAATATCATATCATATATACTAATGTTAAAGTATTAAGAGAATGAAGGGTATGCAGGCTTTGAAACAGGTGTCATTTAATTTTTTTCTTTGTTTTGTTTTATGATTGTGCCATTCTGTTGAAATATGAATCCCATATGAAATAAAAGAAATGTGTCTTGCCTGCTCATACAAGTTTTTATTCAAAATGGTACATGTATTACCAATTCTTCAAGGGAACGCAAACTTTTGATCAAAAAATGTACTAATGTTAGCAGGGCCGACGCTACTATGGGGAGAAGTGGGTGTGGTAAAGGGGAGGGGCTTGTGGGGGTGGAGCCAGGGGGTTGCAAAATTATGTTTTGCCTAGGTTTGCAAAAATCCTTGCACCATCCCTGAATGTTAGAGTATTTTGTTACAACTTCATATACATGTCTTATTTTCCTTTAGTGACTGTACTGTTTTTGTGTATATAATGAGTGATAGGAAGCTTCTCAGCCTATCTCAGTGCACAGTATGCTACATGTATACATGCTTGGAACAGGTGTTACAGGGTCCAAACCTCTCTGACAAATGTGAGCGAGTGGCCACTTTAGAAGCTCATATTGGAGATCTGTAGATGCAAATTGCACCATTGAGGAGGACTGACAAACTGAAAGGGGTCTGCTGTTCTCTGAGCAGTGTCTAGTAGAAGCCACTAGCGATGTGGGAAGAGATAGGTCAGATGAGGTTCAGCGAGATCAGGAGCATAGCTGGGTAACTGTTAGACTTGGCTGGAGGGGGGTGGAAAGAGGAGGAGGGTGACCAGCCCTGAATTTGTATTTCCTAACAGATCTGCCAGCTTGAGCGAAGCTGCTGTCAGTGTCAGCTCAGAAATGGCCACATTAGATCAAGCTGTTCCCGCTAACAGCCGAGGGAACAGCCCCTCTGATAAGGGAGGGATCTAGAAAGTAGGAAAGGCTACCCAGGTTGTGGTGGTAGGGGATTCCATTTTTAGGAAGGCAGACAGGGTAATCTGTAACACGGATTTCATCCACTGGACAGTTTGCTGTCTTTCGGGGGCTGGGGTTCGGCATGTTGCTGATCCAAAATTTAGGAGTGACAATGTAGATGCTTTTGAAATCTGGAGATGGTTAGTGAGGATCAGGAAAAGGCAGCAATACTAAATGCCTTTTTTTCCTTTCTATATAACAAAGAAGAGCTACTACCTTCTGATTGCCAATTCACCACTTCAGAAACCTTAAATCAATTGTGGGAATGCCTGACTCAATATAAAGTTTTTAAACATTTAAGTAAGCTTAAAGTAGACAAAGCTCCAGTGCCAGATGGGATACACCCAAGAATACTATGGGACGTTAGCCAAGAAATAGCCAAACCACTGGTTTTCAAACATTCTCAGGACAAATACTAGAAGCTATTTAGCAGGTTTTTTCATTAGCATTTAGAGATGAGTAAAAGATTTTTCATGTAAAAGTTAGAAAAGTCCTTTTATACTTTTTTTATAGTAAATAATATGATACAATCAAAACAATGACATCTAATGATCTAACTTCTGTGGGTTTAGTAAACGGGTGTCACGAACCGGGGGAGCAGGTCTATTAGGAGCCCAGGTGCAAGGGATACGAGGGGCTCTGTCTGTACCCCACGATGCATGATGGTCTGGGGGTTGTTACAGACAGGCGCAGGAATAAACCACAGACAGCAGATCAGGATTAAGAGTTGTATTGAATACGATGGTACAACAATGTATATACAATGGAAGTTACACGGCAGGAAGCCCACTTGCGGGGCACACTGCAGGAAGCCCACTTGCGGGGCACACGGCTGGAAGCCCACTTGCGGGGCACACGGCTGGAAGCCCACTTGCGGGGCACACGGCTGGAAGCCCACTTGCGGGGCACACGG
>VKOC01047952.1:0-27748 GCA_009364415.1 Spea multiplicata | reverse complement strand
TACACAAGGGTGTATTGCAAAAATGCACAAAGGGGGGTGGCTGGGGGGCACAAATACACAAGGGTCAATACACACAAACAACAGAGCAATGTGGAAGGCATTTTATATGGTTATCCCATCCTGATGTGGGGGTCCATGTGGCAGCAGAGCCTGCCCTGGGGTGTGTATTTGGGTGTCAGTGTGGCAGAGCCTGACCTGATATGTGTTTGGTCATCTGTTTCCTGGCACTTTACTTGCTGTAAAGGGTTAAATAGACCTTTGTAATTTGTATTTATCCAGATTTTGTGGTCACTTCAGAGGACAAAACATTCTAGGCCTAGAAATCAGTGAGAGGAAAAGTAAAGGTTTTGTGTTATTTACTCTTATTTCAATCTGAATATATTATTAAAAGTTAGATGTTGGTTCAGAGTTTGTAAAACTCAGTTCTTGATTTCATTATACAGGACACTCTTCCCCTTTGGTTTCACAGGCCTTCACAGACCAAGTGGTACTCAGCGTAGTTATATGCAGCTGCATGCATTTTGTCATCTGTGATGAGGCCTTCATTTGTTCGTTTGGTGACGCAGCGCTAAGATGGTTGTGATGCATTAATGGCTAAAAGTTTTGTTGAAGTTTCCATTATGTCTAATCTCCTTAATTTATTTGGGCCTTTTTTGATTTCTGGGATTTTAATAATGTGATAAAAAAAGAATGATTTATAGTTGTTTGGATGTCAAATAGTGTGTCAAATTCTGTTGATCTCTATCGGCTAATTTTCCATATATTATTTATGTATACCTGCAAATACATTCAGTTGCGTGTGCTGTTTCCATGTGTTGTTTATTTGATCTATACCTGAACTACAGGGTGTAAGTAAAAGAGCGGTATGGTTTAGTGAATGAGGGGACAAAGGGACTCTGGAGATGATTACAGGGGAGAGGACCTCTCAATGTCGTGGTGCAGGACTGACTCTCACGGTCTTCCCCTGATCTGCAGTCAGTGTGGCAAATATATTGGCAGCAGGGGCTAATATTAATATATATCGAAAGCTGGGACTAATATTTATATATATTGGCAGCAGGGGCTAATATTAATATATATTGGGCTGCAGGGCCTATTATCAATAAATATTGGCTGCAGGGGCTAATATTTATATATATTGGCTGCAGGGACTAATAATATATATCGGCAGTAGGGGCTAATATTAATATATGTTGGCAGCAAGGTATAATTTTTATGTATATCGGCAGCAGGGTATAATATAAGTATGTATCCGCAGCAGGGGTTAATATTAATATATATCCGAAGCAGGGGTTAATATATATATATCAGAAGCAGGGTGTAATATTTCTATATATCTGCAGCAGGGTCTAATATTTATATATATTGTCAGCAGGGGCTAATATTAAAGAATGAAAAATAACTGTCACTTTAGCTGTTATTTTGAAATCATATTTTAATCACAGTCTTTACTTCAAAGAGATAAATACATATTGTGTAGTTAAAAATGCACGTCTAACGTGTGTATATATATAGTGTATATGTACCGTTTTATAATTGGCCCCCCTACTTTGGTCCCTGGCCCCCCATGTGCCCCCCCTAAATATGAAAGCTGGAGACGCCACTGATGCTAACACACAAACACTTACACATCCATGCTTACACACACTAACACCTGGGGATCATAATATTTGTATTCATTTTGTCTTGTTTAATATAATTAGACTGTCTTTACAGACCAATTAGAGGGTCACTCCAGCTGTCATATGTACCTTTATTTGCAGAATAGCTTCATATGAAATTGCCCCTTTTCCTTGTACCCCATCTCCTTGACTTACATGAGTCAAATGTTTATGATTTTAGCCCTTGCATTAATAAGTGACAGGATACATTTCAAGTAGCCCCTGTTAGCATCCTGGATGTTTGAGATTCTGCTTCTTATGCCCCTTCTTGCTTTTAATCCTTAAGCAGTAAAACTGCAACATTCAATTCACTTGCAGGTTCACATGTATTTGTAGTAATGTGCATGAGTGATTTTTATTAGCCAGACTCTATCAAACCTTATACTTAAAAATTATGAGATTAATATCACAATTTGAACACAGTTCATTGGATAGAGTCTAGCACTGGTGGCTCATTTTTTATTTATGTTCAAAGCAGCATTTGAGAGTTTTATTATCTTCTTTGAATACATAAAAAGATGAGTAATAATACAGTCTGGCTGTAAAAAAGCATTAAATATGGATTATAGGAACTGTTGAGTCTTAGCCTATCACAAGCCACTGATTAGCATAAAAATACATTTATGCCACTATAAAACCAGAGTTAGTAATTGAGGTTCATTCCATATGCTAATCCCTGTGCTCTGATTGGCTAAATTTCATTATCCCAGAAATAATTTATCCTTGGTTAATGGGATCACTGTTTCAACTCACATAATAGGTACAATTTTTTTAAATCAATTGATGTAACGAAGGAGTAGAACCTCAAGGTTTACAAAAAAAAGTCCTAAATCAGGGACAATTTTATGTAGAGAAACATGTATGTGAAGTTTGGTTATTATGTTTGCAAATGTGAGAAGTGAGACTGGTATTGTTTTTTTTTTTTTGATGAGCTAAACACTGTGTTAGCGTAATAATAATGGAGCTAAAGTGTTTGAATGTGGCTATTATAAAGTAGAAGAGATTCAGTCTAACCCTCCCTCATACATTATTCTATTGGGAACCTCAAAAACAATATAAAGTAAAGGTAATCTGTGACTAATTGATAATCTGTATTATTGGAAGAAAGTAAATAAAATTTGGTATACAGGGATGGCTTCTTCCTTTACTACCTATTTATAAACATGTCTTTTTTTCTTACCTTGTATTTACATGTTCCAATAAGAGTTGGAGTAACGTTGCATTTTAAGAAGACTGTACTTCCAGCTAATGGCACAGTGGCCAGAATGTTCTAAGACCCATGAGAAAGACTAGAGACAAATATCCTTAGTCACATATATGCCAACATGATCCCACAGCAAT
This sequence comes from Spea multiplicata, assembly GCA_009364415.1. NCBI lineage: Eukaryota > Metazoa > Chordata > Amphibia > Anura > Pelobatidae > Spea > Spea multiplicata. The sequence continues at coordinate 24,746 of VKOC01047952.1, read as the reverse complement.
ACAGTTTTATTGATGGCTACAAATCAACCACATTAGCCATAGTGCCACACTTACAGGGATACTTTACTGAGAATGAATATTTAACCCCTTCAGGACCGGGATTTTTAAGCTAGGGTGTCGCTAAAGGACTGTGTTTTTGCCATGTCTGTCTTCAACTGTAATTTCTCTCTTATCAATTGGTGCACCCACACAAATCATATATTGTTTTTTTCAGCACAAGTAGGGCTTTCATTTGATACCATATTAAGCTGGGTAGTACATTGTTTTATTTGAAAAAAACTGGAAAAAGTGGGGAAAAAAACACATTTTTTTACAGTTTTGTATACATACAAATTGTACACACATTCAACCAATGGGAAAAAATTATCCCAAATATATTCATTAACTTGTCCTGATTTGGAAACCACCCAACATGGCCAGGATTTTTATCTATTTTGACCAGTATAGGGCAAATATTGCAAGGCATGCATCACGTTTTTGAAATGTAATTTTTTTCAAATTTGGCATGGTAGTCTAATAACTGCAATAGTTGTCACAGATACTGATTATCCCCCCAAAATTATATGTTTATGAACAGTAGATAAGTCAAGGTGTACAACTAGGGTCATTGTGACACTTTTCAAACAGGGATTTTATCGCCAATTGCTGCCAAATTTTGAGGTATTTTTATATTTTTTTGTTTTTTTTTGCATATGTTGCAATGTTGCTTTAGATTTTATATTATATTTTGTATAGAATATGTGCAACTGCAGAAAAAAACACCAAACTGTGTTCACCAACATCCCCCGGTTCCAACAAGGCCTCACATGCATGGTTCATGCATTTTTTGAGGAAGCTATGAGGGAAAAACTGGAACATGCGCATTTTAGTTTTCAAATTTGGAATTTTCAGAAATTGGTTTCCTGGGCCCATATCCCATTTGGGACATTTTGGAAGCCCCCCACTGTAAATTACCCCATAAAAGTATATATTTATGAACAGTAGACGAGTCAAGGTGTTCAACTAGGGTAGTTTTAACAGTTTTCAGCTAGCCATTTCTTCACTGATGTCTGCCAAACTTCACAGGGAAATTATTTTATTGCGTTTTTAACGCATACATTTCAATGTTGCACTGAATTTCTTGCACACCATAAGTGCAACAGTGGAAGGAAACACCACATTTTGTTCACCAACATCCCCCGATTCCAACAAGGCCTCACATGCATGGTTCATGCATTTTTTTGAGGAAGTCATGAGGCCATAACTGGAACATGCGCAAGTTTTCAGGAATTGGTTTACTGGGCCCATATCCCATTTGGGACATTTTGGAAGCCCCCCCACTGTAAAGTACCCCATAAAAGTATATATTTATGAACAGTAGACGAGTCAAGGTGTTCAACTAGGGTAGTTTTGACAGTTTTCAGCTAGCCATTTCTTCACTGATGTCTGCCAAACTTCACAGGGAAATTATTTTATTGCGTTTTTAACGCATACATTTCAATGTTGCACTGAATTTCTTGCACACCATAAGTGCAACAGTGGAAGAAAGGACCATATTTTGTTCACCAAGATCCCCCGATTCCAACAAGGCCTCACATGCATGGTTCATGCATTTTTTGAGGAAGCCATGAGGCCATAACTGGAACATGCGCAAGTTTTCAGGAATTGGTTTACTGGGCCCATATCCCATTTGGGACATTTTGGAAGCCCCCCACTGTAAAGTACCCCAAAATAGTATATATTTATGAACAGTAGATTAAGAACAGTAGATTAAGATTAAGAAAAAATGAAATAATTTTTTGTAACTGGCAACTGTAAGAAAGATTAAGATTAAGAAACAATTAAATTATTTTTTGTACCTGGCAACTGTATGAAATTCTTTAAAACAGTTGCCAATGCACAGACCGGGCTTATCAGGGCAACCAGAACAGTAAAATACTGTGTCCTTCCTGTGCCCTTTGGCATAACACACCCTGCACCGTTTTTGTGTTTTTGATTTTTTTGAGGTAGGAGGAAATTTGAAGGGGAAATGTTCTTCCTGAATTACGAGAGACGCTGAGGGGCCTTGTTCTGCTGGAGCCAAGATTTCCTTGAGTAACAAAAACTGAAAGGATAAAAATGTGTTTTTTTTGGCAGGGTGTATTTTTTTAAAAAGTAAGAATGCATTATGAGTTGCAATCTGCATTATATAAATGGCTACCTTTTTATACCACGTATTGGTTTTTCTCATTATGAGGTACGGCTGTAATAATTGATCGGCCAAATCCACTCCCCCCATATGCCTATTGTAGGCCTTGATGCAGGTAGGCTTTCTTCGGACCTGAGTTTTGCCCCGGACAGGAACAGGAACAGTGGCATCGTCATGAATCGTGCTTAACATGCACACATCCTTCTTGTCCCTATATTTTACAGCCAAAATTTCTTGTTGGCGTAAAGCTAAGGATGCCCCATATTTTAGTTTGGTTTCCCTAATCTGTTTTGGGACCCCTATTCTGCTCTGCCTTATGGTGCCACAGGCCAAGGTGTCCATACAAAACAACAACCTGAACAAAGGGACACTTGTATAATAGTTGTCCATGTACAAGTGGTACCCTTTGTTCAGTAAGGGGCAAACAAGGTCCCAGACAATTTTTTCACTTACGCCCAGATGGTCTGGGCAACCTGGTGGGTCAAGCTTGGCATCTTTCCCCTCATTAACCCGGAAGGAATATGTGTAGCCACTACTGCTCTCACAAGTACATATTTATGAACAGTAGACAAGTCAAGGTGTTCAACTAGGGTAGTTTTGACAGTTTTCAGCTAGCCATTTCTTCACTGATGTCTGCCAAACTTCACAGGGAAATTATTTTATTGCGTTTTTAACGCATACATTTTAATGTTGCACTGAATTTCTTGCACACCATAAGTGCAACAGTGGAAGAAAACACCATATTTTGTTCACCAAGATCCCCCGATTCCAACAAGGCCTCACATGCATGGTTCATGCATTTTTTGAGGAAGCCATGAGGCCATAACTGGAACATGCGCAAGTTTTCAGGAATGGGTTTACTGGGCCTATATCCCATTTGGGACATTTTGGAAGCCCCCCACTGTAAAGTACCCCAAAATAGTATATATTTATGAACAGTAGATTAAGAACAGTAGATTAAGATTAAGAAAAAATGAAATAATTTTTTGTAACTGGCAACTGTAAGAAAGATTAAGATTAAGATTAAGAAACAATTAAATTATTTTTTGTACCTGGCAACTGTATGAAATTCTTTAAAACAGTTGCCAATGCACAGACCGGGCTTATCAGGGCAACCAGAACAGTAAAATACTGTGTCCTTCCTGTGCCCTTTGGCATAACACACCCTGCACCGTTTTTGTGTTTTTGATTTTTTTGAGGTAGGAGGAAATTTGAAGGGGAAATGTTCTTCCTGAATTACGAGAGATGCTGAAGGGCCTTGTTCTGCTGGAGCCAAGATTTCCTTGAGTAACAAAAACTGGAAGGATAAAAATGTGTTTTTTTTGGCAGGGTGTATTTTTTTAAAAAGTAAGAATGCATTATGAGTTGCAATCTGCATTATATAAATGGCTACCTTTTTATACCACGTATTGGTTTTTCTCATTATGAGGTACGGCTGCAATAATTGATCGGCCAAATCACTCCCCCCATATGCCTATTGTAGGCCTTGATGCAGGTAGGCTTTCTTTGGAACTGAGTTTTGCCCCGGACAGGAACAGGAACAGTGGCATCGTCATGAATCGTGCTTAACATGCACACATCCTTCTTGTCCCTATATTTTACAGCCAAAAGTTCTTGTTGGCGTAAAGCTAAGGATGCCCCATATTTTAGTTTGGTTTCCCTAATCTGTTTTGGGACCCCTATTCTGCTCTGCCTTATGGTGCCACAGGCCAAGGTGTCCATACAAAACAACAACCTGAACAAAGGGACACTTGTATAATAGTTGTCCATGTACAAGTGGTACCCTTTGTTCAGTAAGGGGCAAACAAGGTCCCAGACAATTTTTTCACTTACGCCCAGATGGTCTGGGCAACCTGGTGGGTCAAGCTTGGCATCTTTCCCCTCATAAACCCGGAAGGAATATGTGTAGCCACTACTGCTCTCACATAATTTATAAAATTTTACCCCATACCGGGAGCGTTTAGAGGGAATGTATTGCTTGAACCCTAACCGGCCTTTAAATTTCATTAGGGACTCATCAATACTAATTTCTCGCTTGGGGGTATAAACGGCAGCAAATTTAGTTTGGAAGTGAGAAATAAGGGGGCGAATTTTAAAAAGCCTGTCATATGTGGGGTCATGTTTGGGTATGCACATACCTTCCCCTTTTCATGGTGTTGGAGAAAATTGGGGTTGAAATAATGGGGTCTGTGCTCCAGTACGACTTGAAAGTGGGCTTTTTTTTATCCCCATTATCATGGTGAGTGCCCAGAATGTTTTTAACTCGCACACATCATGCTTTATTTCTACATTCCTGGGCAGCGTACAAGTTAGTCTGGTAAACTAACGCCTCCCAAAACTCATTGCCCATGAACAGCTCCATAAACTGGCATGGGGTATATTCTGCGACATCCAGATGAATGCCGGAATTGGCAGTGAAGGGGGGAACATCTGGAAAAGTGCCAGCTGCAGGGATCCACTCATCAGAGGGATCAGGAGGAGTAGAAGCAACACGGCTCCTTTTAACTGGGGGTGCAGCATCATCAGAGCTGCTGCTAAACTGGCCCACATCAAAATCTGACGCAGTGTCAGTTGCAGAGTCTGACGCAGTGTCAGTGTCTGAGGCCAACATTGTATATGCCTTTTCCACCGTATAAAACCTATCCATATTTTTTTTTTGCCCTACCTAACCCTAGACCCTAACCCTAATCCCTACCTAATCAATTCCCCACTAACTGATAAATTCCCCACTAACTAATCAATTCCCCACTAACTAACCCACCCACAGCCACCCACCCACAATTTTTAGGGGAAAAAAAAGAATTAACCCCTTAGGGTCAAATGCTGCTGATCAGATTCAATCAGCAAATCAGTGTCAGGAAAGAGCTGAAAATTAAAATCAACCTGAATATGTCTCCTTTAATATGAATTATTGAAAAGGTTTTTAAAAATATCATGCTGCTGGATGTGTGTATCCATTGGTGCAGTGTTGTTGTTGGTGGTCCTGCAGTGAAAAACCAAGCGTGAATCTCTTCTTTAACCTCGAGATGGTGTTGCTGTAGGTAAATGATTAATCTAAAATGTGTCAGGGGCCTACCCCTTTGAGAAAGGTCCCCAAAATATGCCCCCAAATTTTGTCAGAGCAGAACGGCCAGGAAATGATATTCATTGCCCGAGAACGCATATGGCAAAAATGAAAAGGTAATTTCATCGGAATAGATTTTGCTTCCCTTGCACAGGTCTAGTTGCTAATCCAGCTACTATGATATGAAATCTACTAGATCAGATCTATGGCAGTCCAGAAGTTATTGAGGATGCGGTTTTGAGGAAAGATAGCTTGAGTTCAGGATGGTCAGTATCAAACCAGGTCAAATACAGGAACAACTCACTCCATTCAAGACGTGCAACTGTGGTCATCTTGTGCCTCAGCTGGCCACTGTAGTGTGCAGGGACAGCTGAGCAGGGTTCATAGGAGGATGCTGTCACAGGAGTTCCCTCTGCACGGAGTGGGACAGTGGAGTGTGGACCCCCCCCCCAGGGGACCAGAGGAATGGGACTTGAGGCACTGGTAGGAGGCCTCCCCCACCAGCAGACAAGCGACAGACAAGCAAGATTTAATGAAATTTAATTTTAATTCCTGTTGTGAATTGTGTTGGATATATTTTTATATCATATATTATTTTGTCCTGAAGTCCTATGTCTTATTGTGATATCAATAAATATAAGGAAGAACCATGACTAAAATTAACCGAATATTACATATGTATATATATATTTCATGAGACTATAATTTAGCTAAAAATTAAAACCGCAACATTTTCCTGAATTTCTCTGTACATCAGAAATTGAGAGGGTAGCCAGTGATACTATTTTCCATTAAGAACTCTTTAATTACACTATCAGTATTTTTCCCTTGGAGAGTTGATTTTCCAAACACATCTTTAATTTAATGACCTATTCAGGTTTAAACAACTCTTTGTTTAATTATTGCTCCATTCATGTCTTTGTAAATTGATGTCCTAATCTAATTAATTTTAAATTATTCAAAGAAAAAAAAACCTATGGAAAATATCAGCCTCAACAGCAATACCGAGAGTGATAGGAAAGATGAAAAGACCCTTTTAATTACAGTAAAACTGTTTTTTAATCATCATATATTAGGTTGTTGGATTTTTTTGTGGGTCATCAATTTAACAATACTCTGTATATATGAAGCTGTGCTCAGATCAATACTGAAGTGTTATAGTGCTTTCAGCTCCTAGTTTTAATTAGTTGTTCAAGCCATTATAGAATGTCTAAAACATGAGACATAGTCTTAAATTAGAGGGGCAAAAGTTAAAAAGTAAAAGCAGGAAATATGACTTCACTGAGTGGGTAGTGGATAAATGGAAGAGCCTTCCAGCAGAAATGGTAGAGGTTAGTAGAGTGCATACCTGGGAACTTGTGAGCACCAGCTACCCGAAGCCTACCCTTGCAGGAAGCAGCCAGGACTGCCCACTGATGTTAGTGAGCAATCCCATTTACATCTGGGACGTTCCTGCTGACATCAAGGGGTGTTCCCACTGACATCAGTGGGTGTTCCTACTGACATCGCAGGAAACACCCCCATTTAAAGGGGAAAGGGATAGAAAGTGGGCAGACTGGATGGGCTGAAAGGTTCTTATCTAGCAACACAATCTATGTTTCTATGAAAACAAAACTAAAATACTATTTTCTGTAATGGCATTTGCATTCATCTGCAAAGTTCAAGCATAAAAGCAAATATTTCTAAATACCGTAGAACTGTCAAGGACCAGCAAGGAAACCAAGGTGATTGCAATATCTGTTCTGGCTCCCACAAACATTATACATTTCTATTCTGCTTTGTAGACATTAAATGATTTACAATTGATCTTAAGAATGATACATTTTAACAAGTTTTGGCAAATTTGTACATTCATACGAGTATCAAAACAAGGATTGCTACTGAACGAAACAAACAAAAAGAAAGAGAAAACTCAGAATTTGTGTTGTACATTTTTTATAAGTTGTGTATTTGTGCACAGTGTAGTGCTAGAATGGCAGTCAAAGTGGCTCTGTCCTGTGTTTGCTATTGACTGTGCTGTGTCAGTTGGTGAGAACAATGTACATGAGGTTGGCGTTAGGGTAGTGTTTTGTGGGAGAACATAGCAAGGAATAGCGACGTTCGTGGAGAAGCTGTGGGGAGAGTATGTAGAATGGGCTTTCGACAAAGGATGTCAGTTGGGGGAGGTGGCAAGCATGATTTCCAAGAAATGCAAGCAAAGATGTCAGTGAAAAGTGACTGAGTGAAAGAGAGAGAAACCGTGTGCAACAAATTTTGTTTCTGAGCGGAAAAAAAACCAAAGGTCAGGAAACAAAATTTGTTGTCTGAAAGCAAATGAGCCCAAAACGCAACTAATAAATGTGTCCAGGTTGTTTTGGTCCTCATGCACATGTCTAATATAATAACATTTTTGAGACATTTGGTTTAATGGTGAACCAAAGCAAAAATTAGATATCCAGGCTTTTTTGTCTTTCTGTAATCACAACATTACATAAGTTATGGTGGGTAAAAGGTAATGGAAACCCTTCCACTTGAATTTAAGGGGTAGTAGAAGTATTATTAAACACTCATCTACACACACCAGACAAGCCAGAAGGCTTGTTTTTCCCTCAGAAATCTCATGGTGCTTTCACAACCACAAGGGATTCTGGATAGGCACATGCAAATAAGGTTAACAATTATCACCTTTGCCTCTATATCCACTTTATACATGGATTCCTTGAAAGTAATTGCCCGCTGTACAAGACAGCCTTTAGACAAAACTCATTCACAACAATAATATTTCTCAGTTTCTAAATGATGAGAAATCACCATGTTCCAGTCATTACCGTTAAACTAAAATCAATTATTTCTCTGACAACCTCTGAACCATAGAAATGTGTCACTGCTGTGTAATATTCAATCACATGTAAACTAATATCCTTCTTGTCATTAACCTCTTAAGCATCCCTATATTCTGGGGTCTTCCATGAAAACTGAGTTAACCCCTTAATGACAAGACTGTTTCTTACTCATAGTACACTTTGTGACAAAGGCTCTGTTAACATTTTTCAGTGTTGCCGTTTAGCTGTAATTTCCTTCTTTCTCATTTTGTGCACCCACACACATTATATATTATTTTTTCAGGACAAACAGGGCTTTCTTTAGTTACTGTCATGACACAGCGTAAGGATACCGGAGAGTAGGAATGTCGTGGTATAAGCCGAGGTCAATAACAGGAAAACAACAGGAACGCGTACTGAGAAAGGCACTACCGAGATAGGCACAACCATCAGAAGGCAGTGGCTATGAGAGTCTCTTAAATAGGCACAGGAGTTTAGGCACTAATTAGAGATTTCCCGCCAAGTTTTCAAAGTGACGTTACGTCACTTCCTGAGCGGCCTTCTTGTGTGTGGCGATTTCGTAATCTCCCAATATAAGCCGATGTAGTACCTGCCGGCGTCACTAGGTGGTGTGAAGAAGAACGGGTCCGGACTCCGGAGCAGGACCTGTCTCCTGACCGCCGCTGCCGGGAACGCAGCGTGGAGGAGGGAGGTCTCCCTCTCCGTCCTGCTTGCTGCTGCTGTGCAGAGGTGGGGGGTCTCCCCCATCTTTGCGGTGGCTGCGGCTGCTGTGTGGAGGCGGGAGGTCTTCCTCTCCCTCGTATCGGCTGTGGTTGCCGTGCAGAGGTGGGGGGTCTCCCCCTTCCTCGCAACGGCTGCTGGTCAGAAGCGGTGGGTCTCCCCCTTCTTCGCGGCGGCTGCCGGACCGAAGCGGGGTGTCTCCCCCTTCTTCGCGGCGGCTGCAGCTGCCGGACCAAAGCGGGGGGTCTCCCCTTGCCTCGCGGCGGCTGCGGTTGCCAATGGTAGGATCTCCCTGCCAGGTAAGTGACAGTTACCATTATTTTTAACATATGATCTAATTAACTATAAAACAAATATATGGTGATTTCATCTAAAAATTTTGCAATAGGAAATGTTTTGATTCCATTATGTCTAATGTATTTCATTTATTAGGGCCTTTTAACACTTGTGCTTTCTGGCATTTTAATACAAATAATGTGATAAAAAAATGTTTTATAGTTATTTGTATGGCAAATAGTGTGACTCAGGTATGTATAAGGGGTGTGTGTGGGTATAAGAGCTCGGCCACGAGATAAACTATATGGGGCTGGTCTCCAAATGTTTCCAGGGCTGCTTTTCATTTCCAGTCCGGCCCTGCCACCTCTCCATTTGTTCAGCTTTCTGCAAAGTTTTTAAAATAGACAAGTCAAAGCAAACATTAGAAACAAAGCATCCTAGTTCAGGATCCATCTCCAACCTGCCTTGCTCTGCCTCATCATGCATATTCATTGCCTGTGGACTGATGTTATATAGGTGGTGTTGACACTTCTTATGTGAAAGTGTAATGTTTGTTTATAATTTGGGGGTCAGGTTGTGGCATGGGACTAGGGAGCTCAATTTAAGATATAGGCTTGTGTCATATCCTGTAGCTAAAAATGTGAACAAATAATGCGTTTTTAAAAATTTAATTCAACAAAAATACCCTACATACTTCAGCAAATACTAATAGGCTCATCTATAAGTGAGTACATTTCCCAAAAGGGAATGGTGATTACAATCTAAGTTTATATTTACATATGTATGTTTGTTTTATTTGTTTCTTTCATATGTACATAGATGTTCATGTACAGTATATTATCAGGCAGTGGGTCAGGCTATGAATGCAGTATAGTGCGTATTTCCTAGCCATTTTTAACTATTTCTGCATGAGATCCATCCCTTTTGAATTATTCCTGTGACAAAAAACAGACACAGAAATGAGCCTTCTTATGCCCACCAAGCATCAAGGTTGAATTCCCTTCGTCTGGTCTCCATATACCACTTAGAACAATACACCAAACATTCAGAACCATATTTTAGACACATTAAACCTATAATACATTTGGAATACAATTTCTACAATATGTTTAATTACATTACGTGTCTCCTGAGTACAGGGACCTAGGCATTTTATAGCATCTTTGGCTGCTCTTGGTTTTGAATTAGCACTCCCATTAAATGGTAAAGTGATCAACTCAATCCCAGAGTCTCTAGCTTTTATTCGGTACTCCCTAATATAACCAGGTGACCAAACCAATCTTACATACAGGACGGATACTAGGGTCAACTCAAACAGGACATCTCTCAGCAGCCTACACACTACCTGATTGCCTCCCTTTGGACATACATCAGAATATGCTATCCAATCACCTCCCTTCGGGCAGATACTAAGAAACTAATATCTGATCACCTTCCTTCGGGCAGATTATTAATTTTGTTTTACATAGTGGCATCATATTCCATAGAACTGTACAATTGTTAAAAAAGACATAAGAGGCAATATATAACAAAACAATTTGACTTACAGAAACAGGTGACGAGGGCCTTACTCAAACGAGCTTACAATCTAGTGAGAGTAAGAGTCTATAACACAAGAAGTAAAATTGCCAGTTAACGTTAACCTGTAAGTTTGTAGGTGTCCTTAAAGAACTGCCAAACGCAGGGGGGTATGGGTAAGCTGGGGGAGGACATTCCCGAAGATAAGGGCAACCTTTGAGAAACCTTGCCTACATGAGAACTAGAAATCAGAGGAGAGAAGAGGAAATGAGTGGGAAGATGTAAGTAGGGAAAGCACTATGGGTGAGGAAGTCTGGCAGCAGCGTTCATGCTGGATTGTAGAGAGGTGAGACAAGTATGAGGGAGACCACCTAGGGCAGGCTTACCATAGTCAAGGGGATAATGAGGGCATGGATAAGAGCCTTAGTGACATCTTATGTTAAGAAGGGACAAATCTGGTCAATATTTTTAAGATGGAGAGGGCATTTTTGGAGACAAACTGGATAAAGGGGTTAATGAGAGGTCTGAGTCAAGGGTGACAAAAAGGCAGTGATTGTGAGGGGACTGGGAGATGATTGCACCTTTGACATTGAGGAAAACTGTTAAACAAATGTTATCATTGGAGAGAAGGAAGATGAGAAGTTCAGTTTTGGAGAGACTGGGTAGACAGAGATGATAGTTACACAAGTAAAGACAGAGGGAGAGAAATCAGGACAGGATAGGTAGATCTGGGTGTCACCAGCATTCAGGTTATATTGAAAGCCAAGATTGGTCCAAAGTGCCAAAACCAGCAAAAAGGTTCAGTAGGATTCGCATTGACTAGTAGCCCTTGGAATTAGCAGTGAGGGAGCTATTAGTAACTTTAGTAACTAAATGCTGAGTAAAATGTTGAGAGTGGAATCCAGATTGATGAGGGTCAGGTAAGGAGTTGGAGTAAAAAAAAAACTTAGTTGGGTATAAACAATTTTTTCAAGAAGCTTGCAGGGGACAGTAAGTAGAGAGATGAGAGGGTAGTTGGATAGATCAGTTGGCTCTAGGGAGGCCTTTTTCTAGATAGGAGTTATGGTAGCATGCTTGATGGAGGATGGGAAAAATACAGAAGAGAGGGAGAGGTTGAAGACATGAGCTAGTGCAGGAACAAGAGTAAATGAAAGCAACTGGGTAAGATGAGAATGAATCATATAAAGGGGACATGTGGTTGGACAAGAGGAAAGGAGAACATGAACTTTATTTTCAGTGACAAGAGGAAGGTGTGTTTATTGGGAGGGCAAGTGCAGGAGGGGAACTGTGCAAGCCAAAACATTATGACCACCTGCCTAATAGTGTAGGTACACCTTTTGCCACCAAGAGAGCCCTGACCCATTGAAGCATGGACTCCTGTAGACCACTGAAGGTGTGCTGTGGTATCTGGCACCAAGACGTTAGCAGCAGATCCTTTCAGTCCTGTTGCAAGGTGGGGCTTCCATGGATGCATCACACAGGAAAGCTACACACGCACCCGACCATCCACATGATGTAAAAGAAAACATGATTCATCAGTCCACATTCTTCCATTGCTCCGTGGTCCAGTTCTTATGCTCATGTGTCCATTGTAGGCGCTTTCAGCAGTGGAAAGTAGCCGCCATAGGTAAGAGCAGCAAGAGAGGCAGTTTGACAAGATTAGCCAGATTTCAGGTGGAGCGAGATGGTGCAGGGAACTAGAGGTTAAGTGGTTGTGTATGGCTGTTAGTTTGTTACACACAGAACGTGCATTCTAGAGATCGAAGGTAAAAGAAGGACAAGAGGAGTGGCAGGGTATACAAATGAGATTATTGAGGTATATGGAACCTTGAGTGGCAGAGGAAAGGGACAGGGGAAATAGGGGAGGCCCATTACATTGCCCATTACATTACATCCCATTATTCTGGATTTTTGTTGTTATTCTGTCTCTCACTGTTCAAATAAACCTACCATTAAAATTATAGACTGAATCAGTAATATCCCCAAAAAATACAGTATGAGTACCTGGCCCATCAGAGATACAGCATCATCCTGACAACTCAACATGTCAAGTACAAATAGAACCTGTAAGTCGCCAGTAATTGACAATCTAGCTGGAGACTCAGTGCTCTGTAAAGCACAGATACTTATGTGGGGCACCAATTTGTTAAGGTGAAGATGAACATCATCCATCTCATTTCAAAACAATATTGGTGTTTCTTGGATAATATTTTTAACAAGGTATGTTTTCATTGACCATTTACAACTGTATACGGACAAGTTGTCTTTGGAACAGGCCCCGAACACAAGTTTCACATACTTTTTATAAACAAGCTTTTCCAATCATACATACATTTGTTACAGACATAATAACAATACACATGACATATTTTCTCCATGGTTAAGCTGTCAAACCTCACATTTTTTTTGTTTTTTTTTGTTAATGCATGCAATGTCCCAATAAGAAAATATGATTGGAATATCAAGATTTGCAACCTGACAATTATTGTAGAAGCATATTCTATATTTTACAAGTGTGATTATCTGTCATACCGCCATGTCTCTGTCACATTCTTCTGATCCTCCACAGTATAAACGGCACTTCCGACTAATTCAATATGGCTGCCGAGTCAACTGCAAATGTCACCTTGTTTCTCAGCCCCGCCGCCTTGGGAAGGTCCTTCATGTGTCTTGACGCCTGTACCCACTATAGCTCTATACTCCCATATGCTGCTTGCCATCAGGGGCATGACCAAGCTAGTATACCATTCAGAAGCATAGGCATTGCTATGGTAATGCTATAGCAACGCATAAGCACTGCACACCTGGAGGCATGCTTGCCAGTTGTCATCAATAACCTGGTGCCTCTAACTGAATTTCTGCCTTTAGTTTGTGCTTTGCCAATTTGAAGCTGCCTGTCAGTACTGCTTGTCTTACTGTGGGATTTCTGTTGAATTAATTAGTGTGTTCCAGTGTTCCAGTATTCCTTTTTGACCTTTTGACTGACTATCTCGGATCTGAACCTCAGCTGCCTGCTGCGACCTCTGAATTCTCCAGACTATGTTTCCTGCCTTGCCCATTTTGAACCACTCTACTAGATTATCTACATTGTCCTTGTGCACAGATCTACAGTTTCACTTCCAACTATTTGGGTCTGTGTTTCCATTTGCGTGTTAGCAAACAATTTCCTGCATTTGGACTTCATACTTTATTGGAAAGAAGCACAGCATAACATTATCACAAAATAAATATAATTTATATATTACATTACTTTATTTCCTTTTATGAGTGCAATCTTCATGTGGTTTGGAAATATTAATTTGGAGCAAAAGTACACTAGATTGTACGCTCACAAGAGCAAGGCCCTCTTCTCTTTTTGTAACAGTTTTAATTTAAATATCCTACTGTTGTAACAGCGCTACAGAATCTGCTGGCGTATAAATACATGTAATGTGATGTAAAGAAGAACTTAGAAAAAGGAAAAATAAGAAGAAACAATAGATAAAAAGCAGCCAGCAACAAAACAATACAACACGCTGCATGAGTAAAAGGAAAAAAGATGGAGGCAGAAGAAAGACTAAATGAAGTGAAAAAAATATATAAAAAGGAGAAGAAAATATGTCAGCAAGTACGGAGCAAAAATGGGATTGAACAAAGCTGCTAAAGAGGTAGGCAGAAAGACTAAAGAGGAGAGAAAGAGCCCGCTAAAGGTAGGAAAAACCGAGAAGCAGAAAAGAGACAGTGAACGAGAGTGAATTCACCAAATTAACAAAATTATAAATTTTTGTAACTACACAATATGTATTGTGGTTTTGTATTGAAGTAAACATTTTTTTAACTCATTTTGTTGTTGTTTTTTAACACACTTGAAACAGCCCACATGTTTTAGTACTCCTATCAAAATGAAAAATGCGTAGGTACTTATTGACAGTAACCTTCATCGCCATTCCAGGGACACCCCATAGTGAAGTTCTTATCTATGCCGTATTTAATTAACTTAATTGTTAATAAGATGAAAGTATGACTTAAATGCAAACATTCTCTCTGCCCTTCAAGACTGTAGCTTGCATTTGTTGAAAACAATGTTGTGAGATGAGGATATTATTTGGTAAATAGACTCACAAAGCATATTTCATTAAAAATATAATTGAAGAAACAACTATAAATTTAATTTTAGGTGCTGTCATGCAAGTGAGTTCTGCTCAATCGCTGCAGGTAAACACAACTTATAATAAGATTAATTATGGCTATAAAAGGTGTAGGTGTCTTAGGTCAACTTTGTGAGCTCATCAAACTGAAGATAAACCTGGAACTGGTTAGGGCACCGTGTTAGGAAGCAGCAGTTTGGTTATATCATAAAAGTGAGCTCCTATAGCAATTAATGGAAGGGAACTGATGTTTAGCCCTAACCTCTAATCCCAGTCCCAACCATAAGTCTGTCCACTACCCCCATCTATGTCCCTTCTGGTGTAAGAGTAATTCTAGGACACCCATAGTAACAATTCCAGGTAAGACTACAGGGCCACCAAATCATGAACATCAATAGCACAGTTAACTTACTGTGTTTAACTTTGGTTTGTTTTTGTGAATTATTACTATTTATTCCCCCATCACCTTTTGAGTGCAACCACCTGCAAGCGATGACAACACATTACACATTATCAACTACACATTTGTTTTACAGCAGGCTAACAGAATGACCTTTACTATTTTAAAATATAATTAGCTACTACACATCCAAAAACCATGTATTGAAAGTTGTTGGAATGCATCATTTTATTTTTTTCCCTCAGCTTATTCTGAACTTCTGTTGGCCCCTCAGTACACAAAACGTAGGTGAAATCAGAGCAATGAAACACTAATACTAGTTGGCAGCTTTCATCGATTGGAAAATAATTTTAAAAGATTTATTACCCAAGCTAAAGTAACATTCTGAAAAGATAAAAACACATATTTACCCCTTCACTTTAGGAGCACTGATTCCATTTAACACATCAATGAACCAAATAGTACATTCACAAAGCTGTGTGTCCTATTTCTATGCATTATACTGTAAACTTTACCTCTGGTGGTTGTCAATAAAAATGGTTCCAATCTTAAAAATGAACACAAGATAGCCTCAGTTATTTGTTATACGTAGGCTTTGAAATTCTAAAGGTAACAATTTTCTGTTACCATAACAGTCAGAACTACTGTTAATTCTGTTTCTCAAATCCCCTATCTATCTCTAATACCACCTATCTTTCTCTTACTTGCAAGTCCAGAAGTCCTATTACTTTAAGTGGATAGGTGCTTAACTGTATCCAGTGTTGTACTGTTTTAGAGGTACCCCTGTCAACCCACTCTCATAACTAAAAATCAAACTTTAAGCACATGCATTTGTGGTAGCCCAGACTAATATCAAAGAGGCAAGAGGGAAGCTAAAAAATATGTGGGCATGTCCAGGTACATATTTAAAGGATAAGTCTAGTGTCCCATGTAGCCTCACCAGCAAATAATTACCAAGGGTAATCTTTTTAGTTGAATAAAACAACCATGAGGATAAGCGTGTGCCCCTGGGAGGAGGGCAAGTCCACAATAAAGTCAATGGACAAATGTGTCCAGGGGCGCTCACCAGGCGCTATGGGCTGGAGTAGTCCCACTGGAATGTGTTTAGGAGTTTTATTTCGAGAGCACGTATGACATCGCTGGTGGTCTTTTTATTTTTTCAGTTTTATTTAACTGTTTGTACAATTTTAAAAAAATGTATTTTACTGAATGGGCGCTGCAATCTTGTTAGAGGCAGCATGCTCCTAGGAACGATTAAAGTTGACTTATGTTTTGTCTTGCTAAACGCCTCTATATGGAGACACTTCACCAACAAAGCCTCAGCACATTTGTTTAGTCACCGAGTGGCGCCATATTTGAGAGGCATATAGCATGGTTCCAGAGACAGTTTAGAACTCTGTAGTGAGTCATATTACAGAGCACAATTTTTATACACTACATGCTTCAAGACTTAGCAGCCCTGCGATGTGATGGTGCGTGGTCTACCGCTTGCTGGCCACTTTTCCTTAATGGCACTTCGAGTGAATAGGGGCAGATCGAGCAGGGCAGAAATTGCACAAACTGATTTGTGGCATCTTATGAAGATGAGATGCCTACGTGCTTGATTTTTGATGCCTATTAGCAATGGGTGTACTTGAAACACATGCTTTTTGTCATATAGGCTATATCTAATCGTTTCCTTGTATGTAAAAGTGGTATATTACCTAATTCAAAATCAAAAGTTAACAACAGCCATAAAGTAATCTAGAATGAAAAATGTGAACAAACTACATAGTTTATTTTCCTTGTGTGTATATTTCTAAATGCATTACTTGCTCCTATTTTAAACTTATAGCCTAAGCTCATATTTTAAGCTTATATCCTAGATAGATATAATATACAGGGCTTGAAAGAAAGACCCAGAGGCCAGGCAGCCATGGATACTAAACTTTTACTGCGGCTGTCTAATATACTGTGCTCTTATATTAAACTTTAAGGCATCCATTCCATGCTATAAGAAATCAAGCGGGTCATGGCTCCTAAAATCCACTGAGATGTGTCCTGTTTGGGACAGATAGCAGTTTCCTAGTAAGTGTTATTTGAACTTTTCATGAAATCATTGAGGCCATCAGAGATCCAGATAATACCTGTTGCATAGCAACTAAGTGAAAAAAATTACAAGCGAGTGTAGTTGTGATAACGGAATAGCTCTAGCATATGCTTGAGAGACATCAGTTGACTTTAAGTTCTGGTGAACAAAAACACTGGCCCTTAAATGACACATTCTATCAATAACTCATATTGTGTATCTGTAAATAAGACTCTCCATAGATACAGTTCCAAAACATTAGCTCATTTTCCAGTTACCATGACTATAATATACATCTTAAAATGTATATAAACAACTGTGATCTGAATTAATGTTGTATCACATAATATATTACAGATCCTGGTGGATCTGTAATTCAGTACATCTGTGAATTTGAGAACATTGCCAAATAGGTAGCAATCAACAATCTTATCATTAATCTGAGAGTGAAATGACCCCAAGGCAGATCGGACACTCAGTGATGTCCTAATGACTTGCTGACATTTATCTGAACTATCACAGTGATTCATTTTCTCCTGGCATATTGTTTGAATTACTTTTTTCTTATCATTTTGGTAATGTTCCCTTCCACAAGTTGTTTCCAGAAGGGCCCTTATCAGGGGAGGGCTGGCAGCCTAAGGCCTGAGGGGCAAGTCTACTCAAGTGGCCCGTTGTGCCACTGAATCAGCCCACCATCCATGCCCATCTTCTCCTGATTTTCTAAGGCATATTGATGTAATGTGATGGGACTGGGAGTAATCAGTACACTAAAAAAAAGTCATCATACACGGGACGCCAAAAGCCACAATTTAATGCAACTAATCCTTTTCAATAAAATATGCAGATTGAAATAGAGTAAATAACACAAAACCTTTACTTTTCCTCTCACTGATTTCTGGGCCTTGAAAGTTTTGTCCTCTGAAGTAACTACAAAGTAAGTTTGGTCAGTGCTGATATCCTGACTAGATGGTGTTTTAAGTTATTATGTTGCTGTTATGTTGTCATTGTGTTGGCCTGTTAAAATCCAACGTTGTCTCAGGGGTCTTTTTTAATTAAGAGATTGACAGACTTGGAAATTTCCCATCATGATTTTTTTCTGTGTTCACCCTGGCTTAGTTTTGTCAAGGCTGCTGTCTGGCAGAAACGAGGTCTTCCTAGTAAAGGAAAGAGTTACCAGTCTCATTTACATTGTATTATTGTTACTCTACAACCTCTAGCGTTCTTAAAATCCCAAGAACCCTTCATCTATCCTCTTGTCTGAAGGTTGGAGTAGCCGTATTAGTCCAGTTTATAAGAATGCAAAAAACAGAATGTTGCAGAATCATGTAATACTATTTTTATTGGACTAACAGTATCTAAAATAATATACGAGCTTTCAGGAGTCCTCCCTTTTTAACAAGTCAAAAGCATTTCTGACCAAGCAAGTGGGAAACACACCAGTACATGTTATGACACAGGGTTAAAACAGGGGTTACTGCACAGTTCAATGTCATCTAATTTTGTACTTGGACAAAATGATAGTCCTTTGGAGAGGACATTATATATATATATATATATATATATATATATACAAACCATGGGCACTGCCATGGGAATGAGGATGGCACCACAATATGCCAATCTATTTATTGCTGACCTAGAACAACGATTCTTGGACACACAACTTCACAAACCCTACAAATATTATCACTACATCGATGATATTTTCATTGTCTGGACAGAAGGAAAAGAAAACCTCAGAAAGTTCCATAATGCATTTAATACATTTCACCCATCTATCAAACTCAAAATGGACTTCTCCACAGAAAGTGTAAACTTCTTGGACACAACTGTGAAAATAAACAAGGACACACTACATACATCTCTATACAGAAAACCCACAGACCGATCCAACTATCTGCACAAATCCAGCTTCCATCCATCCCACGCAAAGCAAGGCATCATCCATAGCCAGGCCGCATCTGCTCTAACAGTGATAACAGAGACATGCATCTAAAAACACTGTCTGAGACATTCAAACAAAAGGGATACAAACCAAGGATCATCAATAGGAAAATTAACTCTGCTCTACAAACACATGTTGCAATACACAGACAAACAAACATCCTCACGAATACCTTTAGTAGCCACGTACAATCCTGCCCTACGAAAAATCATCAAGGATCTGCAGCCAATGCTAGCAGAGGATAAAGTGTTAAAAGAAAGTTTCCCTGAACCCCCTATCTTGTCCTTCAGACAACCAGCTAATCTTAAACAAAAGCTGGATAGTAGGAAACTACATACTGAAACAACACACACAGATAATGGAAGCAAACCATGCAACAAAGCTTGATGCATACTCTACTCAATCAAGCATCTTCAAACATCGAAAAAAACTATTGCACTAAAGTTGGGCACCACTTTAACCAAACAAGTCACTCCATACATGACCTTAAAATCAAAACATTGAGAGGTAATTTCAAGAAAGACATTAGAAAGAAAGACATCCGAAGCCATAATGATACATTTTTATGATTGCAAAAACATAGGGCTTCATGTGGATTTGAGCTTCTTAGCACATGATCAAAACTTCCTATAACCTGTGCCTTTTTTTTACATGCTTACCCCTGCTGCCTCCCCCCAGCCTTATCTGTACAGTATATGCCACTATTTAGGACATTAAGTTTTTTTTGTCTGCAAATTCTCTACCTTGTTTTAACCCCTGTTTTAACCCTGTTAAACATGTAGTGGTTAGGTTTAAACTGTGTTTTCCTCTTGCTTGGTCAGAAATGCATTTGACTTGATAAAGGGAGGACTCCCGAAAGCTTGTCTATTATTTTAAATACTGTTAGTCCAATAAAAATTACAAGACTTTGCAACATTCTGTTTTTTTGCATTGTTAATGGATTCAATAATGTATCTAAAATTAAGAACCAGATAATATAGGTTACAACACCTATTGATATTAGGTTCTAAAAATCCACCCAAAGAACATCTCCCAATTTGTGGTGCATACTAGGGTAACTCACTCCTTCCCATCCAATTAGCACACACAGACCTCGTTCAATTATTAGAATTTCTCTGAAATCCAAAACAAGTGTCACATCAGAAGAATTCCCCAGGATGGCATTATACGGTTAATAAGCCAGAGCCTGTCCTGTCAGATCTGGCACAATTGTCGGGTATGCGAGACTTCTGATCCATATAACGTATTTATCTTGAAAACATATTGTTTAAAGGCCACTTCAATCTATGATTTTTAAGGTTATTGATAAAAAGCATTAGACTTGGGCACCAGGGGGCTCTTCGTGTTTGTCTTCAGCAAAAAAAAAACCTTCGTATTCCGCAAATATTTGCCCGTTCCTGTCTTCTCTACGGGCGAATATTCGTGGACATTCTTTGTGTTCGTTTTTTCTTCGTTTTTTTTCAGTTTTTTTATAAGGGGGTTAACACGGGGGTTAAAGCGTACCGCAGAAGCTCTGGCGCCAGGAGTTTAAATGTCCGTATGAGCAACTCTATTGGTCGACAGCAGGGGGCTCAATTGGCTGATGGCAGACGAGCCCCCTGCTGGTGACCAATAGAGTCGCTTGTACAGACTTTTAAACTCCTGGTGCCGTAACTTGGTCGGGAGAGAACGCTGGTCTCCCTGCTCTATCAGTTAAATGTCCGTACGAACGACCAATAAAGTCGCTTGTACGGACATTTAAGTGATAGAACAGGGAGACCAGTGGTCTCTGCCGGACAAGTTACTGCATTATGATTTTAAAAGTCTTTAAGTCTTTAAATCAATCAATGGTTGATGGCAGACGATCCCCCTGCTGGTGACCAATAGAATCGCTCGTACAGACTTTTAAAATTCTGGTGCCATAACTTGGCCGGGAGAGACTACTGCTCTCCCACCTCTATCAGTTAAATGTCCGTACAAGTGACTTTATTGGTCGTTCGTACAGACGTAACTGTTGCAGCAGGGAGACCAGTGGTCAGGTTGCACCTTAAGGAGTTAAGGGGCTGTGCGAGTGAGCCTATTGGTCGCTTGCACGGCCCTTTAACCTACGGGAGTTGACGGAAGCGGAAATCCATAGTTCGCTGTCAGGAGTTAAAAAGGCCGTGCAAGTGAGCCTATTGGTCACCTGCAGGGTCTTCCTCTGGCATCAACCAGAGTTCCCACGGGGAGCGAGACTTGCCAAGACCCTGCTCTCGCGACCCAGAGGATTCGGGTCTTGACCCAGAGAACCGGAGGAGCAGCACTCACCTGGCAATCTCCAGGTGAAACCCAGAGAGTTCCCAGGTATGATAATAAGCTGTTTTGATTATTTTATCTTAATAAGGACTTGCTACCATCCCAATTGTTTAGGCCCCAGGCCCAATAGAACTTTGACTTCCAGAAAGGCGTATTAAAACTTAAAACACACGACAGAAAGTCTAAATGTAAATTGTTCATTGATATAAACAGACATGAAGCACCAACCATTCCCCCTGCTAACCTTTATTAATCTCATCTTTGCTCTGTCCCTTGAGGCTGCAAAGATTAAGAAGATGGAACATCAACTACTAAACTATGTTAGAAAATCAAAGCATTTTAATGAAAGCCATAAGTCAGTCAATATAGTAATAAACCATTTATCTGCTGAGGAATCTCCACAAATGCAGGTATATGCTTAAAAATTAGAATATTAAAACAGGATTTATAAGAAACGAGGTATGTGAATCAAAATTATAAAGCACACAGTTATTGAAAAAAAATTAATGTATTGTGTATTATAAAGAACAAAAAGCAAATGCCTATGTTTTAATTAACTTTTTTCCTTCTTCATTTTCTCTTGTCACATAATAGTGCCTTTGCTACAGCCTGTACCTCCCAGGTAACAGAATGTCATCTGGGTAATGTTCAGAGTTCAATGTAAAGGCATGTACATTAATTCCCTAACAAAAGGAACAGCTTGATAATGACGCTTAGTAATTAGACAATTTCTTACTTTTGTTCTCAATAAACACGTGGCTCTAGGCTTTCCCTTAGATTCCAAACTTGTCCCTATCAGTCTTTAACAGCTTGGGGTACACTGAGGATTAGTTAAACTATGTAAATTTTGCTTCAGTCCTTCTGAAAACAGTTACCATAACCACCGCCACCATTACGTAAAAAATATGTTTTCTTATTGGTTAAAAACCTCACAATTTGCTTTTGGCAACACCCCCCAAGTTCAGCAATTTCTTGTATGAATAAGTTTGGCATCGCTATGGGACACTATAGGGTCTAAATTGGAACATGCATATTTCCATTTTTCCATGTCTCATTTAAGGCAGTATGGTGGTCCCATACTACAATTTAACCCAAGAAATCTTTGTATTTTTGAAAACTACACAACCAAGGGTATTTATCCAGAGATACATAAGGATAGCCTTTTTTGATATTGATTGGGCCCAGGGTAAGCATTTGATTGCCTAAATGTCCCCCCAGCATGCAATCACGCCTTCCACAACACCACCAATCTAATCTAATGTAATCTCCCTCCTTGACTACTGTAACAACCTATTTACCGGCTGACTATCCCCCCTTCAGTCTGTCCTCAATGCCTCTGCCAGACTACTATGTTGTATATACTTCTCCTCTCTCAAACCAATACCACCAATTGATATGCGTGGAGAATAATCCGCTCTGCGTTGTGTATTAATGATAAATGTAATACCCTTGTTACCTCCTCCAAGAACTAACATATAACCGTATCCCCTTTTCCAGATAATATATATGTCTAGTTCTACTAAGGTTTTCTACCTGATATTATTAATATCTGCTGCTGAGTGGGTGATGTGACTAGATTGGTGAATCTCACCCTAGGCACATCACCCACACAGCATACACACTCAGCAGCAGATATTAGATAGATGGGATGTTTGTGAGTGGTATGAATGATTGTATTCTCTATATCACTGTAACTCTGGTTTTGTCTTTGCTGGTACATTAATCTGGGTAGATTCTAATTAAAGCCCTCTCTCTGGTAAGAATCTTGGGTTGGCTGTTTTATTGTAATATCAGGTAGAAAACCTTAGTAGAACTAGACATATATATTTTCTGGAAAAGGGGATACGGTTATATGTTAGTTCTTGGAGGAGGTAACAAGGGTATTACATTTATCATTAATACACAACGCAGAGCGGATTATTCTCCACGCATATCAATTGGTGTTATTGGTTTGAGAGAGGAGAAGTATATACAACATACTCTATCTCACCAGACGCTCTGCATCTGCCGCACCTCTCTGCAAGTCCCTCCACTGGCTCCCCATCCATAGCAGAAATAAATTAAAAATACTAACTCTATCCTACAAAGCTCACTAACACCATACTCCGCTTTACCTATCCTCCCTCATCAGCAAATATACTCCAGCCCGCCCTCTAAGATCCAACAATGACCTGCTCCTTGCATCTTCACTTCACCTCCTACCATGCCCACCTACAGGACATCCAACCCTCTGGAACTCTCTTCCCCGTGCTGTCCGACTCCCACCAACTCTACCCTTCTTCAAATGCCCAGAAGGGTAGAAGGTGGGGGAGCGCAAGGTCTCTAACATCCACCAGCTCCGTGATGTCATCACGGAGGAGTGGAAGAGGACTCTGGTGGCAACACGTGAAGCTCTGGTGAACTCCATGCCCAAGAGGGTTAAGGCAGTGCTGGAAAATAATGGCGGCCACACAAAATATTGACACTTTGGGCCCAATTTGGACATTTCCACTTAGGGGTGTACTCACTTTTGTTGCCAAGGTTTAGACATTAATGGCTGCGTGTTGAGTTATTTTGAGGGGACGGCAAATTAACAAGCTGTACACTCACTATACATTGTAGCAGAGTGTCATTTCCTCACTGTTGTCACATGAAAAGATATAATAAAATATGTACAAAAGTGTAAGGGGTGTACTCACTTTTGTGAGATACTGTATGTGTGTGTGTATGTGTGTGTATATATATATATATATATATATATATGTGTGTGTGTTAGACATGCATTTTAACTACATAATGTGTACTTATCTCTTTGAAGTAAGACTGTGATTGAAATATGATTTCAAAATAACAGCTTAAATGGCAGTTATTTTTCATTGTTTAATATTAGTCCCTTCTGCTCACTTGAGTTGCTTCTGCATTGAGATAGTCTCTTTTTCAAGTAGGCTATTTTAAGTAGGAGTTACAAAGAAACAGGAGTTGAAAAAGAGGTTACACAAGGTACTGTATTTATACTGTTATATATTTATTGGACTGTTTTTGCTGAACTATAGTTCTGTACTTTTAACTGTTTCTTTTTGACGGGTATTCTTGTTTAACTGTTATTTTGTAGATTTCTCATTTATGTCTTTTTTGTTATACTTGATTGTGAATATGGTTATGGGAGTTAGCAAGATTGATGATCTGACTCAATGCACATCTTGCCAGGGTCCATACCTCTGTGGCAGGTGTGAGCAAGTGGCTTCTCTGAAAACTCATATTAGAGATCTTTAGAAGCAAATTGCAACTTTGAGAGACAGACAATCTTGAAAGGAGTCTGTAGGAGTGTAGTGGGGGCAGGTAGTGAAGAGGGAGGAGATAAATCAGCTGGGGAACCGGCGTGTAGT
>VKOC01047948.1:0-13484 GCA_009364415.1 Spea multiplicata | reverse complement strand
AGTTTGAAATGATTAAGCTCTCATAAAACCACCTTGGCTTTTGTTCTTGTTGTTACCCAGAACTTATTGCTGAAAGTAATCTGCCAATAACCACCAAAATAACGCTCGCTAGAAATGTCTTTCATATTTTTTCAATAAATCATTTGCAGGAATAGCAGAATACTTTTTAGGTATTAATAGACTCTCTAGACAAGATGATCTATAGCATTAGTAAACTATATGACCCTAGTCAGTGGTAGACCAGCAATGGTGTCTGGTGTGTCAACCTACCTGGCATTTCTGAATTATTATTTATATGGCATTAATCCATATGGACCTTCATCTGCAATTGCTGCTGCTCATTCTATGTATAATATTTGTGGCATAGTTTTATGTACAAGAATGTTATGTTCTACACAGTGTGCATTGTTGTGAACAGATGTATTATAGTATGGGTACTTTATTTAAAATTCCTTTGTTTTATTACATGTCTTTAACTTGTATTTTAACACACACAGTGCCATGGTGTCCTCAAAATACCTAAACCCCATTAATATTTTGGCATGTGAAGCCCTTTCCCCCTAATCCCATATTTGAGAGAGAAATCCCAAGCTTCTCCATAGTACACAGTTCTTTGCCAACATTTGCTGTGCTGGATACATGCAGTCACACAGTGAAGGGCCTTTGCTAGGTCTCCAAAATGGTCTAAAGTCCATAAGAGATTTGATAGCAGTGGAGTCTGCTTTGGCAGTGGTCCCTGCACACACCGCACATCCCATTGTAACCCAGATTGCACCCACGGTGGTCTCCACTCAGTCAAGGATCCTCTAGGTCTGGCTCATGAGCACCCTTTATTCATTCTATACCCTTAAGGCCCAAAACAGTAATGGATAGACTGTGAAAATACACAAATATACTCTGCCCACAAATGCCTGGACATAAACAGATACATTCACACTTGCCTTTACACAAAATATCTTGTTCTTGCATGCACAAACTTGCTTGCGCTTACATACAAACACTTTCAAAATACAAATAAACTCTCTTTTTCTAATAATTTCATGATCTCACCTCTCTCTCATTATCCTTCCCCTTTCTCGTTACCCTCTTTATTAAGCCCCTTTCTATTGATCACTTTCCTCATCTTTGATCCTCCCCTTTCTCAGTATCTCTCTTCTGTTTTACTTTATCTCAGGCCTCCTTTTGCACTTTATCTCTCCTCAGCTTTCTTTTTCTCTCACCATTTTCTCTTTCTCTTCCCACCTTTCCCTCACTCCTTTCTTTCTCTCTTTTTCTCAGCTTTTTTCCCATTTCTCCCCCTTTCTGTATATCTCCCCTTCTCTTCACCTCTCCTCATCTTTCTCTCTCCCTTTCTCCCTACCTTTCCCATGATACCTCCTCTTTTTTTTTTTTACTTATCTAATCTCTTCCATTTCTCCACCTATTTCACTATCTCTCCTCATCTCTCATCCTTCCTCTCATCTCTCTCCTTTCTCCCCATCTGTCATAATCTCTCTTCTTTCTCTTTATCTTTCCTTATTGTCCCCATCTTATTATCTCTTTCATTTACACATCCATGCTCGCATACATGCTCACAAACACATACACTTTTCCCGCTTACCTACTTCCTCCTTCCCTTACTCGCTCCCTGCCTTTGCAGCCTCACTTTGAACCCACTCTGTTCCTGCCTCCCAGGGAGAGGTCAATGTAGAGACAAATGTTGTGCTTCCTTTATGTGGGGCCGCTTAGAGGGACATCTTTTTAAACTGGCCATAGCCCCAAAAGGAGACTCTGGGGCTACAGTATGCTTTAGCCGCTATAGCTCCACAAGATTGTCTGTGACTGTTTAATGTTACCTTGGATATACACTCACTGGCCACTTTATTAGGTACACCTGTCCAACTGCTTGTTAACACAAATAACTAATCATCCAATTACATGGCAGCAACTTAATACATTTAGGCATGTAGACGTCGTCAAGACAACTTGCTGAATGGGCATCAGAATGGGGAAGAATTAGAATTAGGGAATTTAAGTCACTTTGAACATGGCATGGTTGTTGGTGCCAGACAGGATGGTCTGAGTATTTCAGAAACGGCTAGTCTACTGAACCATCTCTAGGGTTTATAGAGAATGGTGTGAAAAAGAGAAAATATCCAGTGAGCGCAGTTGCATGGACGAAAATGCCTTGTTGATGTCAGAGGCCGAGGGAGAATGGGCAGAATGGTTCTAGATTACAGAAAGTAACAGTAACTAAAATAACCAAGATATGCAGAATACCATCGCTGAACGCACAACTTGTCAAACCTTTAAGGCAGATGGACTACAGCAGCAAAAGACCACACTTGGTGCCACTCCTGTCAGCTAAGAACTGGAGGCTACAATTCGCACAGGCTCACCAAAATTCGACAATGGAAAACTGGAAGAATGTTTCCTGGTCTGGATTCCATTCAGATGGCAAGCATGGATCCATCCTGCCTTGTATCAACGGTTCAGGCTGGTGGTGGTGGTGTAATGGTGTGGGGGACATTTTCTTGGCACACTTTGGACCCCTTAATACAATTGAGCATTGTTTAAACACAACAGCCTACCTGGGTATTGTTGCTGACCATGTCCATCCCTTTATGACCACAGTGAACCCATCTTCTGATGGCTGCTTCCACCAGGATAATGCACCATGCACCTCCACAGTCACCAGATCTCAATCCAATAGATCACTTTTGTGATGTGGTGGAACAGGAGATTTTGGTACAGCTGCTATGCAGATTATACATATGGGTCCCTGGGGTGGAACAATTGGAGAGCAGGGTGGGCCAATGCTCCATTCCTCCATTCTGTGGAAAATCCATGCCGACTTTTCTAGGAGGCTAGAAGTCTGCAGGATCCGGTCCGGGATTTATGTGAGGCCGGCATCAGGCACAGGTGCTGGGCATTAAAAACCCCTGGAGCCTGATACTCAGGTAGACTGTAGGGGGAAGAGGAAGTTCCCTGAGCTCCCAGGGCATGGAGAGGCCCTGAACAAGAAGACCATCCCTGAGCCAAGTGAGGCAATACCTGCCTGGACATTTTGTGTGCTGCCTGGGGGAGGTTTTCCAGAGCCTGACGTAGCTGGGTCTGGCTGACAGGTTGAGTTAGTGGGCGATTAGGCTGGTCAGTCTGGGCCAGCATAGTTTAGTTAGAGAGGGCTCCAATTGGGAGCTAGATTTTCTTTTTATGATTTGGTTTTTGGGGTTTAAGCGGTTTAAAATAAAGCGCTGTTTTTTTACAAGCTGGTGTTCCCAACTCTGATTGCCCTAGAGGACTGTGCTTAGGACCTTGACATGTGACATTTATGACAATCATGCTACAGGGTTTGTCACAATATATATATATATACATATATATATATACTCACACACACAATGACAAAAAGTCTGATCAGTTGATTTGTAAATGTTTTACATTGGTAAATGTACCAAGAAACAATGGGCAGATTCAATTGGGGCGATATCTACCACAATTAACTAAATAGCAGTCCTCATATGGATTGCAGAAATTGGATATTTAAAAAGAATTATCTGAGTTTATGGATATATGCCAATATACTGTGCGTTATTTCTTTCTGCAGTCTATCAAAGGATTGCCATTCAATTACTTATGATAGATTTATTTCTAGCATTAAATCCAGCCCAATAACTTGGCTGTAATATAAAGAACCGCATTTTACATGTTAGTCGCATGTTTATATATGCCGCTGGGTACGTCTTTTGCTGAATGCTCTGTATGCATCAGAAATGCCCTAGTTTTCCAGTGGTAAATCATCCCCAGGTCCCTGTCATCCAAGTCTATATACCTGTTTAATGAGCTTTTTAATGAGCTTGCTGCAAGCTCTGTTGCATGATGCAATGTTTTTGTTTTCTTATTTCCACATTTAGAGAGGTTGTGTTAATGAGATATAAACAAACATTAAGCA
Source organism: Spea multiplicata (assembly GCA_009364415.1). Taxonomy (NCBI): domain Eukaryota; kingdom Metazoa; phylum Chordata; class Amphibia; order Anura; family Pelobatidae; genus Spea; species Spea multiplicata. Next base: position 9,553 of record VKOC01047948.1, on the reverse strand, counting down.
TCGTGGCTGAGAGCCTGCTTTGTTATATCATATTATCTGTCCTAACTGAATATTAAGGTGGCAATCCCTCCTCTATTGACACATTAAAGAGATTTATAACTTTCAATTAGTTCTGGCTCCCAGGGCTATGTTCCAGAACCTGCCTTGTGGATACTGTCTTGTTAAACCACTTCTGCTATGACATTATCAGTAATAAAATTCTGTCTAGCCAGATTTTCTAGAATGTCTTGTTTGTGGACTGTAAAACATGTCCTAGAACTCCATTTACTTGTGTAGCGTGTTTGAATGACGCCTGACTTGGTTCCACTGAAAAACATAGACATTGTCGGGGGGAGGAGGGGGGGGGTTTATACTTTCCTTGGGATCTCCAGGGCAGTAATAATTTGCCAGGTCCCTTTGCCCTTAAAAGCACATGAAGATGACATTATCATTCAGCCCTCTATTTCACTCAGACTTGGAAAACCCATAATTATGATGGCAAGTTGTAAGCTAAATTACTGCAGAGACCTCCTAAATGAGAAGCCACATTGTTTCTTTCTATGTGTCCCAGGCCGGGACAATACTTTTTGAGCAATTTCTCTAAACTGTAGGAGGTATCATGATCCTTGCAAGATCACACAGTAATCAGTGTTAATATTGAGGAAATAACCCCTAAATTCAGAAACATTGTAACAAATTACAAACTTATACAAAAAGGTAACTAGTTGAAGATCATCTGGACACTTAACAGCAACAACTATATTAGTTTCAAAGACTATAATAACTTCAAGTAAACATATTCTTGAGATCAGCTTCAATGCTAAAAAGCTTTTATCCAAATGGACAAAAAGGGTATTCATCTTATTGCTCTACAAATACGAAATGTGCGTTGGGTTCATTTAGATCCAGTCAGTTTTTATTCGGCCCTCTTGATATATTGGACAGGGTATAGATAGTTAGTAAGACATTTAGAGACAGGGTGCAGATAGTAACTACATACACAGGAGGGCTTTATACACAGAATTAAATAAAAACTATTATGCCTTGTCCAGATTCAGGTTAGGGAGGAACAATTTGTGTTTTTTATGTGATTAACATACATCGATTTCTATTTCTCAGCTTGCAATGAGGGCCATAAACTTTGCACTTTGTATTGCTAATTGAACCATTTTCACAAATTCACAAAAAACTGATGAAGTGAGTCATTTTTTTGTTTTGTCATTTGGGGCCTCAGGGGCATCTTCTTCGTGGCATTTAAGCTGGCTAGAGCAAGGGTGGTTTCTTTGTTTTCCATGAGCATGGCCCGTATTTTTGGTTCAATGTCAATTTATCAGAAAGGCCTCACTTAGTTGAGTGTGGTCATTTCCCATTTTGCTCAACACTCTTTACTCTTTTCATTTTAAGCTCACAAGCGGGACCCTCATAAGCCCATCATTCCATGACAGCAAGATAGGGTTTGTGAAGTTAGGGAGGTAGGGTTCAAACGGTTTCCAGCTATTTTCTGGATTATGGAGCATTCATTTACTGGGCATCATGCAGAGGAGCAATACTATGGGCACAAATCTTCAAGTGTTGGGGCGCAAATACATATGGGAAAAACAAATGATAATGGAAGGCAACTGGGAGTAATATTTATGCACCCTCAAAATTCACAGGATACACAGGCTCATCGCAAAATCTCTGTTACTCCATAACTGCATGGTGCCCAAAGGTGCCCTTGGGGTTTGCGGCAGCCAGCAATTGGTGGTATGTGGTGTTAATTTCTACATGCTTGTTGACCGAAAAAGAACATTAATAAATAGCATTAGCCTTGCCCTACTCCAAAATCCATGCGTCCATGTGTGTTTTTCAAGGGAGAGGGCGTTGGGTCAGGGCTGCATATTTGCCTCATTTGCAACACTTTTTACAAATTTGCAGAGCTTTTTGTCCTGTAAATAACCCGCATTTACTGTAACAGCAACAGCTAGCTGGCTATTTGCCTGGATAAAATAATCTACTCTGACTCAGCTTCATTAGTGTTTTTACAAAGCAATGCTGTAATAGAGAAATTGTGTCCAAATATGAGAATATGTTTAAAAACCACAAATGTCTATATGCATAAGGCGTGAATGGGTAATCTCTGGAGCAGAGGACAGTCTATGCTAATTCCTACCATTACACCAACGCTGTTTAGACCTATGGTCATTTGTGCCCAACGGGTTATGTTTATTTTAGTTAATTTGTGTTTTTCCACATTACATGTCCCCATAAATCAAAGAAAGCATTAATGCGTTGACTCAATGTAGTTCTTTCATTGTATATTTATCTATGTCAATCCGTTCAGAAAACATGATTTTTCCAATCATCGATGAGGTAAAATGTGTTTTACAGTAGTATTTTCCTTATTAACTCCAGGCCATTTGTTTTAGCTGTATTAGATAATTGGTCGAGTCAGGCTATATATAGCATTCTTAAGGGCTAAAGTGAAAAAGCATTGCTTGGTCTACTGTTAATGTTATAATAATCATATTTAATGTATAGTAATGTAAATAACTTCATTCCAATGCAGCAAGGATGCAGCAACAATGTAATGTGCAGAATGAAACTTGTGTATATATATTATACTATATATATAAATAATATATATATATACATATAAAATATAGACATTTCTAAAGATACAGGGTAAAACAAAGTACTTTTATATGCATTGTTTGTTCATGGGGTTCCTCTGGAGTGTGCTTTTCAAGATCTTCCATATTGTGTGTTCAAAGTGTTAACACAAGATGTGCTTTTAATGTAAAATTGATTTACATTATTCTTTCCCTTTCTTATTTGATGACATTATTAGCATAAATAAAAAACTGTATTGCCTTCCATAGATAATTTCATATGAATATTTATTTATATAGAATCAGCATAGGATGTTTTAGCATAAGCAAAGACTTTTTTGTGATCATCATCATTCATCTATAGGAATGTTTTATTTAGGAATTTTCTATGAGTGGAATGAGGATGGGTTTACAATTTTATATACTGTATCCAGCCATCCCTATATTGTTTTCATCACTGTAAGCTCACAAGCGGGACCCTCATAAGCCCATCATTCCTGCAAGGAACATTGTATAGAGGTACCACCCTGTATAATTGGTTGTTACTTAATAAATAAAAGATAATAAAATATTAACCATTATGGTTCTTATATCTATATTATACTGTGATACAGCTTTGTAACAATCAGTATAGTATAAAAAAAGATTATTAAATAGTGTAAGTAGGTGTTTTTAGTCTAATAATCTGTATAATATATAGGAAACAGTTCTTATCAGAGTATATATGAAATGACTTCTCTCTTAATGAAACAGTTAATGTTTAGGTTGGGGACTGGGTGCAGCTGTTCTTCTCAATAATCACATAGAAACCTGTGGTGCATTAGATTTATTGCGCTGTCATACCACATTAAATAAATTTGACATTCTCCAGAGACCGAATATACCTATGTAGGAAAATGCATGCAGCTTCTTTATTCTGAAATGTTTAAAGCTATTCATATATAAAAGATGAGGTTGTTCAGAAGTGGGTTCCCTATAACATTCGATGATATTGCATTAAAAAACTGAAACCATAGATGGCCTTTACACCTTTAAGATGCATATTAATGTGCAAATGGGGGAAAAACGTTTCACACAAATTTTCCAGTTAATTGTTAGAAAATTAGGGGGTGGGGGGGCAGACACACTCATTTTTGTTCACTATTTCTCTATATAGAGAATTTTCTTTCAGGCTCTATTCCTGCTGCCTTTAAAAGGCTCATGGAATGTTTATTATTATTCACCAAACCAGTTTTAGCTAGGAACTGGAAAAAGATGAACTTGGTTCTGTTCAAGATAATAGAGGTTCTCCATTGTATAATTATACCATAGAACACATTTCTCACGTTTCCCATGCAGTTCACTTTTCTTAAGACGTTTGAACTGTTTGGAATGAGGGTAGGCTATCAGATGGTTGCACGAAGATGCTTGTGGAGCATTCACAGAGCTGGAGTTCAATGGCAGTACATGCATGGAGATTGCTTTGGCACAGAAAATAGCTGGGGGGTGGCAGGCAAAAGATTTGGGGGATCTCTACAAGCATCTCTAATATTAAAAGCAGTCGTGCAGCATATTAATGTGCACATGATGGCTGGATTAGTATCTCTCTGAATGCTGCAGAGATATGCAACACATTGTTCACTCTGATAAGCTGAAAAATTGGTGTGTTAAGTTCGGCAGTTGACTAAGGCATATGGAAATGGTGCCCTTTTAGCCTTTCCTGGCATTTGTGGATCAGTTGCAGTGTGGAGGAAATGAAAGATCCCACATAATCCAACTTGTCATTCTCCCTCTGATTTGCTTTTTAAAAGGAATGGGTCAGAGCTACTTCATTCATCTGGGGCAGTGTGTGTGGGTTGCTGACTTCTTGACATTTGTAAATCAGACATGTCCTCTGTGCCCTGCACACAAATCATTTCTGCTACTTTCTGCAGAGAATGTGTTTGTGTGTGAGGCTTGTGTGAAGGCAGATCATTAACAAGAAGCCTTCTTTATGTTAAAGCAATTTACTAAAGACATTTACATAAAAGGCAAGTGTTGTACTCCAGGACCACAAAGAAAATGTAAATATCTTAGAAAAGGTGCCATTGTAAAGGGCCAGCTCAGTCCATCTTGTTGGATGTCGGCCCTTCAAAATGCACAACTTGTGAGTGAATAAACACTTGCTGTGAGTTTAAGTGCTCCGGATCAGGCACAGCGCACTGCTTCAAATTGTCATACGTTTTTTTTCCGATTAGATAGCTATCACTTATTTATAAATCTGTAAACTATTTCATAGAACTCTGCAATGGGTGGACACAACCTTCACATAACAATGGCCAACATGGACATTAGTCTTCTTTACGACCCTAAAGATCGGCAGTGCATCTCTTCATAGGATGAAAACTGGTATCTGAGGTCATCATAATCTGTTTTTGCAAAACATGGGGTTTAACTAAATTGTAGGAGAGATGGATTTTTTAATTGCCAATTAGTATTACTGTTTGTTTGTAACACTATAAAAGACGAAATTGTCTAATGTGAAAAAAAAAGAACACTGACTCGTTCTCTGTCCTTCCTCTTCTTTAAGCTCTCTCTTGTGGTTAAACCCATGGAATGGCCATGAAAGCTGATGCCTGGCCTGAAAAAGGCAGCCAGCAGAAAATAAACGTTAGCTGCTTTGATCATTCTATTTGGTAGGCACAGGGAAAAGGGGGAATTTCGGAAGAATTATCAGTATAATGAAACATTCATAGTGGAGTCCCTGTGCCTGCTTTTTTTGCAAACGCTATTTTTCAAGTAAATAGTAAAACTAAAATCTCATTATGTCTAAACAATTCCTGAGCCAAGTTCCCATTGAATTCAAGGGGTCTCAGCTTGGGAGAATTCTGGGAGCGAGAGCTGTTGGTGAATGGGGAACTTGTACAGCAATCAGTTGAGTGCTTTTCTTTTTCTCCAATTATTAGTACATGGTGTTAGTCTCGAAAGATTGCATATACATGGTTCTGCACATGTATAACTTCTGACTGTGTACTGTACAACACCTTTATTTCTCTCCATTATTATTTTTTCTTTTTTGATTATCAGAAGCTCACAAAGACTGTGAAACCCCCGAAAACTATATATATATCTATCTATGTAGTCACGACTTTTAAAATCTTGGTGCTAAAGCTGCTGCGTACTTAGTTAACCCCGTATTAACCCGTTCTGCAAAAAAAAACCCGGCAAAAACCAAACAAAGAATGTACACGAATATTTGCCCAAAACGAACACAAGAATGCACGAATATTCGTGTAATACGAAGATTTTTTCCATCACAAAGACAAACACAAAAAGTTGACCGGTGCCCAAGTCTACTAGGAATTATATATTTAACCCCTTCAGGACCGGGATGTACCTGGTACATCACCGCCAATAAGAGGTCCCACGTCACACTGAACGCTGGGATCGCGAGGGGCTGGCTGCTACTGACCGCTGGGCGACCCCAGCGATCTTGTAGCAGCCAATTGCCATCAATTCGATGCACGTGATCGCTTTAAAATATTGACAGATACAATGTTTGTAAACATTGTATCTGCCTATATTACCCTGTCGCCCCCCTCTTCACTCGTGGTTGTGAGTTGGAGAGAGACAGAAAACATTGTGCAAGTGAGTCCCGAGCAATTTGTATTTAAAAAAAAAAAAAAAAATGATTAGGTAGGGATTAGGGTTAGGGTCTAGGGTTAGGTAGGGCTAAAAAAAAAAATATCTTATAAGAAAAAATTATGGATAGGTTTTATACAGTGGAAGAGGCATATCAAATGTTGGCGTCAGACTCTGCCACTGACACTGCATCAGATTTTGATGTGGGCCAGTTTACCAGCAGCTCTGATGATGATGATGCTGCACCCCCAGTTAAAAGGAACCGTGTTGCTTCTATTACTCTTGATCCCTGCAGCTGGCACTTTTCCATATGTTCCCCCTTCACTGCCAGTTTATGGAGCTGTTCATGGGCAATGAGTTTTGGGAGGCGTTAGCTTACGAAACTAACTTGTTCGCTGCCCAGGAATTAAGCAAACAAAATAAAGCCAAAGCAAACAAGCAAAAGGCATGGACTCCCATTGTAAGTTAAAAACATTCTGGGCACTCACCATGATAATGGGAGATAATAAAAAATCCCACTTTAAAGTCCTACTAGAGCACAGACCCCATTATTTCAACCCCAATTTTCTCAAACACCATGAACAGGGGAAGGTATGCACTCCTGCTCTACTTTAAACATTTCAATGACAACACCCAGTGCCTTCCCAAAGATGAACCCAAATATGACAGGCTTTATTTCTCGCTTCCAAACCAAATTTGCTGCAGTTTATACCCCCAAGCGAGAAATTAGTATTGATAAGTCCCTAATGAAATTTAAAGGCCGGTTAGGGTTCAAGCAATACATTCCCTCTGAACGCCTAAACTCTAAACGGTATGGGGTTAAATTTGATAAATTATGTAGTGGCTACACATATTCCTTCCGGGTGTATGAGGGGAAAGATGCCAAGCTTCACCCACCAGGTTGCCCAGACCATCTGGGCATAAGTGAAAAAAATTGTCTGGGACCTTGTTTGCCCGTTACTGAACAAAGGGTACCACTTGTACATGGACAACTATTACTTTGTTCAAGTTGTTGTTTTGCATGGACACCTTGGCCTCTGGCACTGTCACGGAAGCCTCCGTGCCATGGGCTCCTGGAGGGGACTGAGTGCCAGCCTCCTTACTACAGACTATGGGGCCTGGTAAAGAGTGCCATGTTATCCTTTTGTGTGTTATTAATAAAAATATATTTTATTATTGCTTTATTTCCTAACCGTTTACACAGCACACTAAGGTCTGGGAGATAATCTAATCAAGACAATGTGTATTCTTATATTAGTGCCCCTGTAGATTAAGGGGGCGGTTTGTATCCCAATATCTTCTTTTATGTTAATGTTTGTTTTGCTGGATATATCCAGCCGTCTGTGTCTAAAATAAATCAGTTCTCCTCTTGCTGTACTTAATGACTAGTCTTGCCTGGTTATTTGGGTACTGGATAGCGATATCCCTTTACTTTGCTTGGGGATATTGCCTACGGATTGCAGGGAATTATTGTCCTGAAGGGAGAAGTCGCTTTTGGCGGAGAGGGACAACCTGAGGTCCCTGGTCGGTCTGTCACAGGCACCATAAGGCAGAACAGAATAGGGGTCCCATGATGATGCTACTGTTCCTGTTTCAGTCCGGGGCAAAACACAGGTCCAGAGAAAGCCGACCTGCATCAAGGCCTACAATAGGCATATGGGGGGAGTGGATTTGGCCGATCAGTTATTGCAGCCATACCTCATAATGAGAAAAACAAAAACATAGTATAAAAAGGTAGCCATTTATTTAATGCAGATTGCAACTCACAATGCCTTCTTACTTTAAAAAAAAAATACACACTGCCCAAAAACACATATTTTTATCTTTTCAGTTTATGTTACTCAAGGAAATCTTGGCTCCAGCTGAACAAGGCCCTTCAGTGTCTCTGATAATTCAGGAAGAACATTTTCCTTTCAAATTTCCTCCAACCTCCAAAAAATCTAAACCACAGAAACGGTGCAGGGTGTGCCAAAGGGCACAGGAAGGACACAGTATTTTATTGTTCTGGTTGCCCTGATAACCCCGGTCTGTGCATTGGCAACTGTTTTAAGGAATTTCATACAGTTGCCAGTTACAAAAAATCATTTTTTCCTAATCCTTCTTAATCTACTGTTCATAAATATATACTTTTATGGGGTAATTTACAGTGGGGGGCTTCCAAAATGTCCCAAATGGGATATGGGCCAGGAAACCAATTTCCTGAAAACTTGCGCATGTTCCAGTTATGGCCTCATGACTTCCTCAAAAAAATGCATGAACCATGCATGTGAGGCCTTGTTGAAATCGGGGGATCTTGGTGAACAAAATATTATGGTGTTTTCTTTCACTGTTGCACTTATGGTGTGCAAGAAATTCAGTGCAACATTGAAATGTATGCGTTAAAAACGCAATAAAATAATTTCCCTGTGAAGTTTGGCAGAAACGAGTGAAGAAATGGGTAGCTGAAAACTGTCAAAACCACCCTAGTTGAACACCTTGACTTGTCTACTGTTCATAAATATATACTTTTATGGGGTAATTTACAGTGGGGGGCTTCCAAAATGTCCCAAATGGGATATGGGCCCAGGAAACCAATTTCTGAAAATTCCAAATTTGAAAACTAAAATGCGCATGTTCCAGTTATGGCCTCATGGCTTCCTCAAAAAATGCATGAACCATGCATGTGAGGCCTTGTTGTACTCATGGGATGTTGGTGAACAAAATGTGGTGCTTTCCTCCACTGTTGCACATATTCTGTGCAAGAAATAAATTTTAACATTGAAATGTATTTGTTAAAAACGCAATAAAATAATTTCCCTGTGAAGTTTGGCAGACATCAGTGAAGAAATGGCTAGCTGAAAACTGTCAAAACTACCCTAGTTGAACACCTTGACTTGTCTACTGTTAATAAATATATACTTTTATGGGGTAATTTACAGTGGGGGGCTTCCAAAATGTCCCAAATGGGATATGGGCCCAGTAAACCAATTCCTGAAAACTTGCGCATGTTCCAGTTATGGCCTCATGGCTTCCTCAAAAAATGCATGAACCATGCATGTGAGGCCTTGTTGGAACCGGGGGATGTTGGTGAACACAGTTTGGTGTTTTTTTCTGCAGTTGCACATATTCTATACAAAATATAATATAAAATCTAAAGCAACATTGCAACATATGCAAAAAAACCAAAAAAATATAAAAATACCTCAAAATTTGGCAGCAATTGGCGATAAAATCCCTGTTTGAAAAGTGTCACAATGGCCCTAGTTGTACACCTTGACTTATCTACTGTTCATAAACATATAATTTTGGGGGGATAATCAGTATCTGTGACAACTATTGCAGTTATTAGACTACCATGCCAAATTTGAAAAAAATTACATTTCAAAACGTGATGCATGCCTTGG
>VKOC01047944.1:0-20849 GCA_009364415.1 Spea multiplicata | reverse complement strand
TGTGAGATAGTGAGTGAATGAGGGCAATGGGTAACAATTTTTTCCCCAATTCAAAAATACTCCCGAATTTTCAAGCCGAACCAAAAGGGCAGTGAACGTAATTCTATGCCTGAAAACAAAGAGGCCAAAAATGAACGGAAAAATTTGTCCAAATCATTTTTCCTCGGTGGACTATAGTGGAGATCCAGGTGGCCCAGGAACACACGTTCACAATACATACCTAAATTGGTTTACTACAGTCAGACAACACACATACATTCAATACGTAGTCAAAATGTGACCATTGAGACACATATAGGTAAAAGAACAGAAGAAACAGAAATTAAAGGGTTTGCCTACATCATCTTCTTTTATGCCGGAGACGGCCAAAGATTCTGCTCCCCGCGTTCCTACAATACAAGCGCCGGATAAAATATAATAAAACCCTCCAGAAATAAGCAGCTACTTGTGAATAAAGAATCCATGCCGAGCAAACAGTTAGTGTACCTTGAATAGTTCCCATGTTTTTCCTGCAAAGGATAATCATTCGTAAAGAATCCCACAAGCTTCGGAAATCAGTCAAAAGAAGTTCTTTCAAGGAATAGTAAAAAAGTACAAGAAATAAAAACAAAAAAATCAGCATCTTCATTCATACCGCAAGGACAAATATACAATGAATGTGTCAACACATTATAAGTGGTAAAAAAAATGATGTATTATACGATATTCCTCCTTGCAAATGATTTTTTTTTCTTATGCTATGTTTTTCTTTACAATAATTGGAATAAATTAAGTCTAATTTTTTTTATTGTTCCCACAATAAACACATTTTTATACAAGGCGAATCACATTAATAAGATTATAAAAAAGAAAAATGTTTTACAAATACATTTGTTAACAATTACATAAGTATTTTGAATGCACAAAAATGTAGGATTTGGGAAAGGTGAATTTATCGCATTCCGCACAATAATTAGATTCTGTTTAATACTAGAATAATCCAACAGGTCAATCTGTACAGCCAATTATTAATATACTATACACGGTTTTACTTGTTTGTTTGTTTTTTTTTTTTCAATAAATAACTGCAAAACATACGGTTACTCATTTTTAGCATATTTGTATTAAAAGAGTCAATTCTGAAATAGCGATTTCATTTGGACGTCACTATCGCATATCTTACCCAGTTTAAGTGTCAAGTCATTTGACCTCATTTAAATTCGGTATTATCTACTAACGATGCATATTACCAAAGCATCTGGATGAAGGTTAAAGTCATAATCAAGGTTGGTGGACGAAAGCTGCCAGCTGACAAAATCCTAGTCCTACCGATATATTTTATATGCAAATCCGTAGCTATTATATTAGTCCTCCGACAACAGTAGCTTACACAAAGTCAATCTCTATTGACCCCGAAAGAAAGGGCAACATTTACATATTTATACACAACAAGCGAAGGAGAAGTTGGAGTTATTGGATGCATGAAGAGATCGTAGGGGGGAATATTTTGTCATCAGTCATCGTAAGGTTTAGCGTTTGTTTTGCAAAGGAGACAGAGCTGGCATCACAGTGATGAGTCTATCAATTCCTCCCCTTCCGGGGTTATTGTATATGTTCTCTCATTTTTTTTAAGTTTATCCATATTAATTTATTCATTCGTTTCTGATCACCTCATTTCTTAACGTTCCTCCATGGAATTCCCGCTGCTTTTCGATGTCTATAAATTCTCCCCACAATTAATTAACATCCAGAGGCAGATCTTCTTTGTAACCGGTCCATTTACACCACGGAGCTCTGTGATTGGTCACTGCGCCCATCATAGTATCTAACTCTGGGACATGGTGCTCTGCATGCAGCTTAGCCCTCTTAAAAGCCCAACTACAAAGTTTGGTAACTAGGGTTCATTTGACTTAGGCCACATCAACTTTTGCCTCTGATACTTCTGCCGACACCAATGCTGACAATTGGTTTGTCTTACTATGGCTTCCTTTTTGTGGTGACCAAGATGGTCTGTTTGACGCGCATACCTGTTGCTGACTTTTGCCTAGTCTGACTCTCAGGTTGCCGAGTCCTTCAAAGATTAATTTACTGAGTTGGCACTCAGCTGTTCTCCATCCTGGTGGTCTGCTCCTTAGGTCCTGCAGGTTTCCATGCATGGTCCTCATTTATCACGATATTATAGACCTGCTGTTGTGACTCCTTGAACCATTTCTGTGGTACGGCTTCTACTGTGACATGTTTTGGAATATACTTCTGCTTTCCAGTTGGGTTTCTATCCCTAGCTATAGCAATGGCTCTACAATGTCTGATGTCCTCACTTTTACCAACCCTCCATGAGTAGGTGTGAGGTAGGCTCCCATCGAAGGCTCCCATGACTACTTCAGCATCCCAGGTATGTCCTGAATATGGGCCAACAAATAGCCAGGGCTGGACTGTGCCTAAGGGGATATAGCATAAGGGCCTTGCATCTCCCAATAGTAATTATTGTGCAGTTATCAAGCTGATCATAGTAAACCATAAGCCGAGTCAGTCCCTACACCATCTTGATGTCAGGGTGCAGGAATGAGGCCAACTGGCCCTGCGGAGACAAAGGTTCCTGTTCATGTCCTGTGAGACAAATGCGAGGAAATAGTGGCTCCAATTCAAGTTCGCCTCTAGTTTGTGCCAATCCCTTTCTGCCAAGCAAGGTGTCCACTTTTGGTGAGCATCTCCTTATCCAACTTACCTTAACCTACATGTAACCTGTATCTTGTGCAAGATTCACAAATACAGCTCTAAGCCGGGGGCCTGTCAGCACTTGAAGGAGCTTTTATGGAAAGGTATTTATGATAAATAATGAAGAACATTTGTGTGTTGTCTTGACAACCATTTTGTACCTCATTTTCTGATTTTGCTCGTTACTTTGCCATAACTAACGATAACATTTGTTTCTTTTTTAGTGGTTTGTGTAATCTATTGTAGACATTGTTGCGTTAATTGATGAGATGACACGATATCAAATAAATCATTCATTTTAATTACTTTATGGCCTTATTAGCTTTTAGTTCTACTATAAAAAAACATAATCTTAGCCAACTAGTATCGGGAATACTTTTTTAGTATTACAGTAGGGCTAAGCCATAACCCTTATAATCCCTAATTATCCCTTATTATCCCTAATTTTCCATACAATATTCTAAAGGACAGAGATCAGTTATTACTTTGTACTGGTTTAAGCCTCTCACTTATAAACTCGCTTTATCTGCAGACCTGAAGGCCGCCATTGCTGTTGGTCATGTGATATTTCAGGAGACTTTCCCTGGTCAAACACCACACTGAGCTGATGCTTTACGGCAATGCTAATGGGGTCCTTTCCTTCATAGACTTTCGTTAGTTCGAGTGTCCAGCTGGGTGATTAACACTGAGACATTCTTTTGTTTCCACAAGCAGTATGATAAGGAGTCACGATGTTTGTCTAGTAGATTGGGCCACAATTAAAGTATCGCTAAAATCCACACCTTGTGTAACTATCAGTTGTATTTAATGTTTTGATTCTAATGTTTTCATGTCATATTTTCCAGCTTGGACTTCCACCAAAGACGCACCCAGTGGATATACATTTAATTTTTTTGGACTGCCTGCTATCGGGTCCCTTATGACTGGGTAGATAGATAGATAGATAGATAGATAGAGATAGATAGATAGATAGATAGATAGATAGAGATAGAGATAGACAGATAGAGATAGATAGATAGATAGATAGATAGATAGATATGGATAGATAGATAGATAGACAGATAGATAGATAGAGAGTGATAGTGAAAGTTTTACTGATTGTTCCTACTATTTAATAGTAAAATGTTTTATTATTGTAATGTTGTGACAGGAGCTGTCAATTGTATCCTAATTTGCAGGTAGAATATGTAATTGAGGGAAATCAGCACAAGGAGAACGGCGTAGATAAAAGGTCAGAGGATCTGCCATGAAAATAAAGTATACTCGGTTCAGAGGTCGTAATCTCAGGTCTGCCAGTTGCAAATTAATGGTCTATTTTCCTCTTTCTAAATTAATTAGACATATATATATATATATATATATATATATATACTCACCAAATAGGGATCATTTATATCGTTATAAACAATCTATTTTTCCGTTAACCAGACTATGATTTAGTTTTGGTTTTGATAAAAGAACACTGTTGTTGTGCGAAAAGTTTGGAAAATCATTTTTTATATGCAATTTCTGTTTTATTAGCGGTTTACGCGTCTGTTTTCAGACCTGGCCGTACTTTTCAGAGCGACAGTATGTGCAGACTGATTTTTGCTGCACGCATTCAGAATACCAATCAGTTTATCTTGCAAACTTTTTATCTGGCAGCAGAATGTCACTTGAACAGGGAGCGAGATGTCTATTCTATCTTTGCTTTTCTTATAGATTAAATCATGTTTTTATGATTAACTTTTCTGATCGATATTGCTGACATATAATACCAGTTTCATGGTCTTCATTATTTTTACATTCACAACAATTGCCCCACTCGGGCTTTTCCTAGCCCACCCGCAGCCCTCTACGGCATACACTTTCTTTCTAATATAGGGGAAAACGTCATGGTGGAGCCCCCAACCTACTCAGTTCCATAGACGGCCCATTAGTTTGTCTATATGAGAAGGGTGAGGATCCGAGGGGGCTGATGAGTTGGGTGGTTCTCGTCACGCTCTGTTGCAGGGCTAGAACATCATAGAACAGGTAACGTTCTAGACAGGGCAACAAAAACCTTTCCAACCGGCAGTCACACATTTGTTTCATGAATCCAGCGATTCTTATATTTGATTTACTGATTTATTTAAAAAACCTATAATCATTATTCCTCTCTAGTTTTTTTTTTTTTGGGGGGGGTTGGATAGCAAAGAATAGGTTGGGATTTGTATTATTTTCAGTATAATTTTCAGTTATGTTCTGATTTACACCAAATGTAAATCTTAAGTATAAGGAAATCGAGTGAAATTTTACATAATTCGTAATTATTGTAGGGGACACCAAAAAAAGAACCAAATAATCTCCTCTAATAGAAAGAAATCCAAAACATGTGTTTAAAAAAGCAAAGAATTTACCAAAAATAGACTCACAAAATATAAATAAAGTAATCAAGCTAAAAACAAAAACTAGTTGAATAATGATTATAGGTTTATTTAATAAATCCAAATATAACAATTACTGCTTTCATACAACAAATGTGTGACTGCGGGTTGTTTTGGTATATTCTTTTCTTTTTTTTTTTAATACATTTGTGTATTTTTTGAATTTTATCTGGTTGTGCACCTCCTCAGTTTGTATTTAGTCTGCTCCAAGTAGCGTCTACCCTTTCTATAAAGTAGAATTCTCTTACATTACTCCTCAGCCTTACACCTACTAACTTTAAATCCCACATTCCTTTTATTTAAATGCTATTCTCGAATACTTTATTGAACCCCTTGATATATAAAAAAGGTTTCAATCATATTTCTCGTCTATCTTCTCTCAACCAAAGGTTTGTGAATCCTTCCTGGGGTGTTTTATTTGTAAGGCCATAGACTGTATCAGTCATGCTTTTACAAATTTTAAAGTATTGATGTTCTTCTGAAGCCATGGTCTCCGGGACTCAGCAACTGGCTATTCATAAGAGTTTTAAGAAAATCTGTTAATATACATATATTAACATATAATAATATATAATATATATATATATTAACTATAGAAAGGAATCAATGAATAAGAAATAGAGGTGTCAGATACTGAGCACAGAACCCTATCCTCAGCCCATTGAGAGGCGACCTCTTCCCGACCAGTGGCCAAGTCATGGGAAAACTCTGCCCCGTTATAGGACTAACCAATAATCTATATTAGCATGTTCTTTTTCTTCCTATACAATCTCGTATCCTATTGGCTTTTCCTACTGCGTCACTACGCTGCCTTCTCTCTTTGAAATCATCCAAACATATAACTTCACAATGGTTACACGCAGATATAATTTCCGACGTGTTTAAACCATCATAGACTATATTTTTCAATAATCACAACACCATAACATAGTTACTGAGAAGTGATCTATGAGCTGAAAGTATCATGTAAAACAAACTTATTTATTGGGGAATTAATTATGATTATTTAAATTGCGCGTCAAACAGACATTTTTCTTTTTCATATTAGAGTCAACTTGCATATTATTCTATAATTCATAATTTAATAATTAGCTTGCGGAATTGGAAAATTCCCCTGGTGCTAGCAGGATAATGTTTTATTAGTGAAAATGCGGGTAAGCCAAGCTGTGTCTATTCAACTCATTATAATGGGACTTTTAATAGTCGAGTTATTATGTTACTGTGAGAAGAAGAACCCTTATGGGTTCTTGACTAAGATCCAGATCCCCTGCAGCGCTGCCCCCCATTTTAACACCCCCCCCCCCCAAAAACTTACCGGTGCTTCTGACTCCCTGGTGTGTTGTCCGGGTAGCTGGTAGACGTCTACGCGATTCGCGTAGGCAACTTCCGCTGCAGCCTGGAGGAGATGCGGTTAGCAGCGGGGGTTGTCTGTGTCCATCGCGCTCACACCATCTGTGTAAAGGCTGTCTGAACCAATCAACAACAACCAGTAACTTAACAGCAGAAGAGCTAAATTTGGATTTTCCCAGCTTGCAATAGGGAACCTAAAGTTAATGAGTATCTGCATTCCTTTCCTGAAAGCTAAACCTCCAAGCGTTATTAAGGTTTAATCAGCGTTAATGATGTATTAGCTCTACGCACACAGATTCCTCTTCTAATCTGGGGCGTGATGCTGCCCTGTTTACTCTACTATTGATCTCGATTTATCTTCCAGGACATTCCGACTCATCTTCATCTGGATCATCTTCACTGTTGTTCAGTCTCTGCATCCGTATTCCTTTCCTATGTAAAGTAGGCTAGATTACGCTAACAGAACTGGTCTACTGTCACACTCTATGTTTCTATGTTTAAACATAGCGGCCAACAGTCTATTATGGTTGATTAGGAATAAACGTGGATACATTGATACAGCTTAATTATATGTGGCACTTAATTAACCTAACCTAGACCAATGGTAAAATGCTTAAATACGTAATTTAATAATAGGATTATAATTATAGAGCAGTTTTAGGTAATCACACTTTGTGGGTGGACCAGGCCTTGACCTTGGGTTAAACCAAATGGCTGTCCACAGACTGTGTAACCATGAAGGAGTTGAGATCTCTGCCCCAACGACCTGGTCTTTGCATCTGAATGTTGTTTCAATAAAATTGGAACCGTGTTGCCAATGAATCTTCTCCAATGGCTCTATGATTAGGAGTTATGATGTCATTTTGTGGAACTCTGCACTGCGCAGTCTTGCAAATGAACAAATCGGGTCCCTTCAGTATACCACCATAAAGAAGCCCCCTCTTCAATGAGGTCTCTGAGTGCGAGGGGGAGCTTGGGCATACAGATGCTTAATGGCTCATACTTACTACGGTCTAGGACAACCCAAGCTAAATATATGAACTGCAACTAAATAACTAAATAAAGCACCCTTCGGACTCTTAGGGCTCTTTGATTGACAAATTCAACATATGCTTCATAACAAACTGTTTTTTATATTTGCTATAGAAAGCATTTTCAGCAGATTTAAAACCCAATGTCTCAGACTTACTTTACTCTGCAGAAGCTTAGAAATCAATAACGCAGCAAGTTTTACTAATTACAAGCAGCAAATAATTAATTAAGGGAAAAACAACAACTGCTTCCAATTAGAAAAGAATTCTTGCTAAAGCCATTTATTGTATTAGATTTAGTCATTCAGAAAATCCATAGCTGCATACCTCTCACGTTTCCTTGGTCAGTACCTCTTTGGAACCCAAATCCCTGATGCCCCTTTCGTCTCCCCTGATGCCCCTCTCTTCTCCCCCGATGCCCCTCTTTTCTTGGAGCTCAGAATGTTTGCTGGGTGCGAGGGAATTACAGGGTTCTACAGCCATAAAAGTCACAATAATGTGTATAGAAACATAATAAAAATTGGTTTAGAAATGAGAGACAGTCTAGTGTCCCAGGAGGCCTCCTCAACAAACAGTGCATACGAAAGTACTATTTACAGAAGCAGAGCTTCTTACAGTCCATACATTCAAAGGGTCCGACAAAACGAGAACTGACAGACCAATCAGAAGCCAGAAAACCATGCTCGAGCAAAGGCAGCTGGGAGAAACCCCAGTATATAAAGGCCCTTGATTGCAGAATGAGCCACCATGTCCTCTCCTACTTCCCACCCACTCAAGGCCCCAACCCTCAGTCACAGCTAGCTGCACCCCTATGTGTTGTTAGCTCCGCCCCACACACGACTAGCCCCACCCAATGGACACCTATCCCCGCCCCCCTCACAAAGCTAGGTGTATATAAAGTTACGACACAAAGAGCAGTAATTTCCTCATGACATTCCATGATCATACCCGGGAACTTTTTGCTTTTGGCTACCCGGAGCCCTCCACCTTGCGGGATTTGGGTGGGCGGCCTTGCTGAAGTCATTGACTCCCCGCCCATTTCCCCTTTAAATTAGGGTGTTTTCCCACAATGTCAGCAGCTAATTTCCCTGACCCAAAAAAACTTTTACACAGAACTGTCAATAAATATATATACATATATATATATATATATTTATGAAGAGACATACATACATACATTGAGATACATACAGTGAGTGATTTCTGTGTTAGTAAATTCGTCCTCTGCACTCATTGATTCCCCTTAAGAAACGTTTGCTGCTAATAATGCTAATAAACTAGCAGCTGACTGTTGCTGTGATACAGGCATTCTAATTCCACATCGCTTTCCATCTAGACAGCGTTTTATAGCGCACATCTTTTTTGTTCGTCTGGATTGCGGGATAATGGGTTTTTAACTTGGCAGTCGAAATCACTCTTTGTTTGCTTTTAAACAACATAATAAAGTCCCATTATCCAGAGCACCTCGACAGTATTACCTCGACTCATTATCACGCAGACAACCATCCAGACTCCGTTATGCTGATGTTATGTACTTACATATTTATATTATATATATATATTCATTAT
This sequence comes from Spea multiplicata, assembly GCA_009364415.1. Taxonomy (NCBI): domain Eukaryota; kingdom Metazoa; phylum Chordata; class Amphibia; order Anura; family Pelobatidae; genus Spea; species Spea multiplicata. The sequence goes on along the minus strand of VKOC01047944.1, from coordinate 11,800 downwards.
ATATTTGTGCTGTATGCCCGGTGTTTGTAGCGATGTATGTGGAAACCATATAAGCAGACCTGGGAATGTCCAGGCTACCTGGAGCCCCCCTTTTCTGAATGAAGGTAGGCGGTCCCACTAATGTCAGTGGGCGGTCCCAGCTGAAGGGGAAGTGGGCGGGGATTGGGGCGTGCTGTAACCTGGAGTTTCTCACTGGTTACACAGGGAAGCCTTTCACAGGGGTCGCCTAAGACCATCGGAAAACACATATTTCACAATAAATAATTGCATAATTTTATGGTTGGGGGTCACCACCACATGAGGAACTGTATTAAAGGGTCGCGGCATTAGGAAGGTTGAGAACCACTGCCCTAGAGGATGATCTGCCCCCTCCCCAGTTTTGCGGCGAGGAACTGCCAGGGCCGGCCCTACCATGGAGTAGAGTGGGGCAATTGCTGCAGGAGGCACTTTTGAAGTGGCGGCACTTTGCCGCCCCAAGCAGCTTTTTTTTAAGCGGAGGAGAGGGGTTTTCGCTTTGTCAGTACCCACTCGGCGCCCCTCTCAGCTGCGAGCCCTCTAGCTCGGTCTCGGGGCCAGCTTGTAATGCTGATGATGACATTTACGGCGCTCAGCAGTGAAGCAGCGCCCACCGCGGCAGAGCAGGGAGACCCGCCGCAGGACTGCTGAAAGGTAAGTGACGGACAAAGGGGGGTAGGGTAGATAATAGGGAGGGAGATAGAGGAAGGGTAGATAATGACCCCTGGCGTCGGTGGGGGGGGCTTCATTTTAAACTTCGCCCCAAGCAGCATTATGTCTTGGGCCGGTCCTGGGAACTGCTTCCCTCCTGGACCAGGCTTGGGTTAAATCTTGTGAACCAACATATAACGGCGCTGATCTACAAACTATTTTCTAAGGCAGGGTTTTTCTATAAATAAAGCCCCTGGTACCAGAGTGCGATGAGCAGCAGATGTTAATTTTTATTCTTCCACTATGGGATTTAACATCTGCTTCCGCTCTATAAATCTACCTCTATAAATTCAGTACCCTGGGTAATGCTCTATTCCATTCCGTATTCTAACGCAATTATAGTAATCATCTGCTTGATACGTTACAAGACCTACGGAATGAAGCTGTACATAAAACCTATCTTGTTTTGCCAGCAGCCATGTCTACGGAACTCAGCTTTTAATCTGAGTATAACCCTCACTCCAGCATCTCGTATTCAGGTAGGAGCTGGCAAAGCGGGGCCGAGATTGTGGGCCTGAAGCCTTGTGTGTTTGGCTTGCAGTTCCTCATGTTGCCACCGGGGTGTCTAGTGTAACAAGACCATTGCCAGCATTTACATGATGACCGGATCCTTTCTCTGCTCCTTATATCTAGGCTTAGATGTAATATAAGGAATATTACGTTACTGAGAGGGTGGTAGATATGCGGAAAAGCCTTCCAGCAGACATTGTAGGGATTAAAACATGCATGGAATATGGCTCCTGAATCTAGAATGAGACCAACGACTGATTAAGGTCTGAGTCTCTACATCAGGAAAAACGGGAAGACCAGACGGGCCGACTGGGTCTCATCAGCCCTCATCAGTTTAATTTAAAATGGTGTCAGAAAAGGAGTTGACGGTGAGTTTTAATAGTTTTAATAGTTTAATAATTATTAATGACATTTCTGACATTTATTTATAGTATACTTTTGGTCACAAGCACAGGATGTTTTTCTTTCAAGGCTAATTTCCCATTCACACTTACGTGGCAGCGAGCTCGCTCTGTATTAATCCTGTAATTAAATATATTACGTGCATCCAAATAATTAGTCCCAGAAACAATGCGAAAGCCAGATGGCATTTTATTGAAAATTATTTCAGGACTTGGATTAAAAGTTTTTTTTTCTACATTCTTTACACTATAACACAATTGGCTAATTAGGAATCAGTTATTTACATGGATGGTTTAGTTGTAAGTAAATTAGGTTAACTGCGCATCACAGGACAAGGCATGAAGTATAGAAAAGCATAAAAATGTGGGCAATAGTGTCCTTAAAGTGAATAACTGCAAGCGTTTGTTGCCTGTGGCTTCCTATAGCATCCTGTGGGCAGTGTCGTCACTATCACCCCCATGGACCTTCTTCTAAACCACGCAGACGACATTGGGCCCACTGCCCTCTCTTTCTCAACCAGGCGTTAGCATAAACATCCTCCGGGAGGAGGAAAGCAAGTTGTGTGCACGTTTGGGGGGAAAAATGGTCATGCACCCGCTGCACCCCCCAGGTGATGCCACTACTTGAAGAAGAAATACTTACCCGAGGAGCTCGGCCTGGATGAGAATGCCATTGAAAAGATGGAGGTGTGGAGCAGCCTGAGAAACCAGCGACAACACAAGTGGGACCTAGGCTGAAGCTCTCCACCTGCAGAAAACAGGGAGTTCTATAACTGAGTGCTGGGAACCCCTTTAAGAAATGTGAAGCTTTGGTGGCCCCACTAACCTAATATCAGACCTACCTATCACACTATACTTCTTTAATCGGATGCTGAGTCAACTGACATACTTTTATACCATATGCACAGACTACCCAAGTCAAGGATCCTAAAGAGCAACCTGCCCTTCCCATTTACGCTTGCCCCTTTCCGCTTCCCCCAGAGTACTTTAATATGTATTCCTTTTTCATTGAGGTGATCAGAATATTAAACTGTCCTTTAATTAGCTCACTGTTATCCTGGTGTATTTATTTTACTTTCATGTCCCCCTCTCCTTTCCCGAAGCTCAGCTTCTTCTCTTGCCTCTTCTTGTTCTTCTGTCTTTTTGATTCTGTCATGCTTTCTTTGTCCACTTCTCCCGTGTCTTCTTTCCTCGTCTGCTTCTGCCTGTGTCTTTTTTCTTCATCCGCTTTTCCCCATGTCTTCTTCCTTCCTCCACTTCTTCGTGAACCTGGACTCTTTTTGGTCCTCTCTTTAGTATTTAGCACCAACCCCATCGGCCCATTGCCCACCTGGATACTTACATACACACTGTCACAAATGTCAACACACATACTTCCTCTCTCACACACTTACACATACACATCTATGCTCACACATACACATCTATGCTCACACATACACATCTATGCTCACACATGTACATTATGCTCAAACGTGTACACGTTCATGTTCACACATACAATCCATCCTCACACACATACATTCATGCTCACACATACACATATACAGCCATACTCACACATACACATATACATCCATGCATGTCTTGGGTAGCTAATTGCCACCCCTGTAAAACTGCCACCTGGGCCCCATGGACCCACTGGGACCCATGTAATGACCAGCACTGGCTGGCTCAAAGATTTGACTATTTTTCTGGTTCCTAACTTTTATACAATTTTTTCCAACCCTGGTTTGAAGTGTAACACAGTTGTGTATCACTGCTCACTATAAGTCAAATAACGGCAAATTGAATAGCCCCAATCCTGATTACAATAAGAGACCTGGGCATCGTTTTAAGATCTCTTACCTTTTCCCCTCTTTTTAGCCAATTCCCCCAAGCAGCTTTTTTTTAAGCGGAGGAGAGGGGTTTTCGCTTTGTCAGTACCCACTCGGCGCCCCTCTCAGCTGCGAGCCCTCTAGCTCGGTCTCGGGGCCAGCTTGTAATGCTGATGATGACATTTACGGCGCTCAGCAGTGAAGCAGCGCCCACCGCGGCAGAGCAGGGAGACCCGCCGCAGGACTGCTGAAAGGTAAGTGACGGACAAAGGGGGGGGGGTAGGGTAGATAATAGGGAGGGAGATAGAGGAAGGGTAGATAATGACCCCTGGCGTCGGTGGGGGGGGCTTCATTTTAAACTTCGCCCCAAGCAGCATTATGTCTTGGGCCGGTCCTGGGAACTGCTTCCCTCCTGGACCAGGCTTGGGTTAAATCTTGTGAACCAACATATAACGGCGCTGATCTACAAACTATTTTCTAAGGCAGGGTTTTTCTATAAATAAAGCCCCTGGTACCAGAGTGCGATGAGCAGCAGATGTTAATTTTTATTCTTCCACTATGGGATTTAACATCTGCTTCCGCTCTATAAATCTACCTCTATAAATTCAGTACCCTGGGTAATGCTCTATTCCATTCCGTATTCTAACGCAATTATAGTAATCATCTGCTTGATACGTTACAAGACCTACGGAATGAAGCTGTACATAAAACCTATCTTGTTTTGCCAGCAGCCATGTCTACGGAACTCAGCTTTTAATCTGAGTATAACCCTCACTCCAGCATCTCGTATTCAGGTAGGAGCTGGCAAAGCGGGGCCGAGATTGTGGGCCTGAAGCCTTGTGTGTTTGGCTTGCAGTTCCTCATGTTGCCACCGGGGTGTCTAGTGTAACAAGACCATTGCCAGCATTTACATGATGACCGGATCCTTTCTCTGCTCCTTATATCTAGGCTTAGATGTAATATAAGGAATATTACGTTACTGAGAGGGTGGTAGATATGCGGAAAAGCCTTCCAGCAGACATTGTAGGGATTAAAACATGCATGGAATATGGCTCCTGAATCTAGAATGAGACCAACGACTGATTAAGGTCTGAGTCTCTACATCAGGAAAAACGGGAAGACCAGACGGGCCGACTGGGTCTCATCAGCCCTCATCAGTTTAATTTAAAATGGTGTCAGAAAAGGAGTTGACGGTGAGTTTTAATAGTTTTAATAGTTTAATAATTATTAATGACATTTCTGACATTTATTTATAGTATACTTTTGGTCACAAGCACAGGATGTTTTTCTTTCAAGGCTAATTTCCCATTCACACTTACGTGGCAGCGAGCTCGCTCTGTATTAATCCTGTAATTAAATATATTACGTGCATCCAAATAATTAGTCCCAGAAACAATGCGAAAGCCAGATGGCATTTTATTGAAAATTATTTCAGGACTTGGATTAAAAGTTTTTTTTTCTACATTCTTTACACTATAACACAATTGGCTAATTAGGAATCAGTTATTTACATGGATGGTTTAGTTGTAAGTAAATTAGGTTAACTGCGCATCACAGGACAAGGCATGAAGTATAGAAAAGCATAAAAATGTGGGCAATAGTGTCCTTAAAGTGAATAACTGCAAGCGTTTGTTGCCTGTGGCTTCCTATAGCATCCTGTGGGCAGTGTCGTCACTATCACCCCCATGGACCTTCTTCTAAACCACGCAGACGACATTGGGCCCACTGCCCTCTCTTTCTCAACCAGGCGTTAGCATAAACATCCTCCGGGAGGAGGAAAGCAAGTTGTGTGCACGTTTGGGGGGAAAAATGGTCATGCACCCGCTGCACCCCCCAGGTGATGCCACTACTTGAAGAAGAAATACTTACCCGAGGAGCTCGGCCTGGATGAGAATGCCATTGAAAAGATGGAGGTGTGGAGCAGCCTGAGAAACCAGCGACAACACAAGTGGGACCTAGGCTGAAGCTCTCCACCTGCAGAAAACAGGGAGTTCTATAACTGAGTGCTGGGAACCCCTTTAAGAAATGTGAAGCTTTGGTGGCCCCACTAACCTAATATCAGACCTACCTATCACACTATACTTCTTTAATCGGATGCTGAGTCAACTGACATACTTTTATACCATATGCACAGACTACCCAAGTCAAGGATCCTAAAGAGCAACCTGCCCTTCCCATTTACGCTTGCCCCTTTCCGCTTCCCCCAGAGTACTTTAATATGTATTCCTTTTTCATTGAGGTGATCAGAATATTAAACTGTCCTTTAATTAGCTCACTGTTATCCTGGTGTATTTATTTTACTTTCATGTCCCCCTCTCCTTTCCCGAAGCTCAGCTTCTTCTCTTGCCTCTTCTTGTTCTTCTGTCTTTTTGATTCTGTCATGCTTTCTTTGTCCACTTCTCCCGTGTCTTCTTTCCTCGTCTGCTTCTGCCTGTGTCTTTTTTCTTCATCCGCTTTTCCCCATGTCTTCTTCCTTCCTCCACTTCTTCGTGAACCTGGACTCTTTTTGGTCCTCTCTTTAGTATTTAGCACCAACCCCATCGGCCCATTGCCCACCTGGATACTTACATACACACTGTCACAAATGTCAACACACATACTTCCTCTCTCACACACTTACACATACACATCTATGCTCACACATACACATCTATGCTCACACATACACATCTATGCTCACACATGTACATTATGCTCAAACGTGTACACGTTCATGTTCACACATACAATCCATCCTCACACACATACATTCATGCTCACACATACACATATACAGCCATACTCACACATACACATATACATCCATGCATGTCTTGGGTAGCTAATTGCCACCCCTGTAAAACTGCCACCTGGGCCCCATGGACCCACTGGGACCCATGTAATGACCAGCACTGGCTGGCTCAAAGATTTGACTATTTTTCTGGTTCCTAACTTTTATACAATTTTTTCCAACCCTGGTTTGAAGTGTAACACAGTTGTGTATCACTGCTCACTATAAGTCAAATAACGGCAAATTGAATAGCCCCAATCCTGATTACAATAAGAGACCTGGGCATCGTTTTAAGATCTCTTACCTTTTCCCCTCTTTTTAGCCAATTCCCTATTTTCAAAAAAGCAATTCCTTTTGAAATTGGATGTCAGAATAAGTCAAGAAAATTGCACAATTTTGAAAAAAAAGAATATTATAAGTCAAACCATGAAATCCACTTCATATTTTTAGAACTAAAATTCTTGATTAACGTTAAAATATATATATTTGAAATGCATATTTTTTCATATATTTTTTTAACGGAAAAAATATATATTTCTTGTTTTTTGTCCTATGTGCGGACAAACATATACAATTTAGAACCCGAATAGACTAAGCTAGAGTTTTGCAAATTATCTATAGTTACATATTATTGACAAATAATAATTTGCCCTTTCCGTTTCTTTGATTATTCTTTTTTTCAGTGAACCACTTTGGTAAAATATTTTTTTTTAGAAAAAGGCAGATTATGTCAGACAGCTTTTATTATTTCTGAACATTAACATCTACATAAAAAGTCTCCTACATAAAAAAATAAAATACATTTTTTGTTTTTTTCCATCAAACTGAAAATCCCATGCGTGGAGAAATATCAAAATCCACATTGTATAGCGTTTTGGTCTTTTCCTTAAACTTGTATATAATTTAGTTCTGATTTCTTAGGCATCAAGGTAAACAATGCGACACAGAATACAGAAAATTAATAAAATGATCCGACATAATTAAAAATTAAAGATCTGTGATTGGATGCTAACTTCACATCGTTTAAATGTTTTAATGTAATTGGTGACGAAAACAGAAAATAGGAAATGACTTGAATTCCCAAAAATGCCCAAATAATTATGTGTTTCATAAAAAGGTTGATGAAAGTATCCCTTATTTTTTATGCTCCGCTGGATAATGCCAAGTTTATCTTCGGTGACGGAATATTCTGAGGAATGAAAGTGGTCTACGTCTACTCAGCTCTTGGTAATGACTTTTATTATCTTTCTAGAAAAGCCATCTGTGTCCCTCAGACGGTTACCATGAAACATCATGGAATGTCCTCTCCTGGAAACTGTTTTACATTACAAATAAAACTATTGAGAACTATGCATTTAAAAAAAAAATCGTTCTGTTTCTGAAATTTCAAATTAAATGAAAAGAGTTACCAGCTTCATTTAGTCTGCAATATGTAAATGATAAAAAGGTTTGTACCGTGTTAGCCGTTGAAAAACAGGAGTAAAGTATAGTTAAAATGATACCATTTGTTGGCTAACAGAGTTCAATTGCAAGCTTTCCAGACCAAGTTGCTAGGTCCCATCCTCAGGCATTAATCTGAGGAAGGGACCTAACAACTTGGTCTGGAAAGCTTGCAATGAAACTCTCAGCCAATAAATGGTATCATTTTAACTATACTTTTCTCCAATGTGTAAATGGAAATCAGAGTCGACCCCATGATTGTGCTGTACAGATTATTTTGCACTGGTAAAATTACGCTGTATTATCATATCAGTATGCTTTGGGTTTATTCACTGAAGATGGAGTTTGCAGGAGAGCTGCAGTTTCATGCCTGGGGACTTCACTGGGTAGGCTACAGAGAGCTTTCCGTGCTGTGGGTGAGCGGCTTCATAGTGTAAGTCACCTGCAAACTTCTACTTTAGTGTATAAACCCCCGGGAACCATCACCCATGCGCTTACAGCAGCAGGAACCAGCCATGAAAGGGTTAATGGAAAAACAAACCCTCAGGGCCACTCGCCACTCACCCCGCAGGGCCCAGAGCAACTACACCTTGGCCCTAAACCCGCACAAAGGGCTCCAGGCCACCAGATACAGGTAGGCTCTCTATCCGTTGCTTACGATAATACTTTCAGAACGCAGTAAAATAACAAACCCTGTCCCCGATTCCCGTTCTTCTCCTAACGTAGAGCGGAATAAAATAATTATTTCACAGCTACCTAGAGTTCTCTAAATGCTGTTGTTCTCAGAAACATTTTCTTTGTTACGTTTCACATGTCTGGTGACCACAAGCATGAAAAGAATGGTATTAAAAGCTGTCATATTTTACCCAAACAGATTTTTCTCAATGTTGACAGTTTTCACAGCAAATCAATTATTCTTCGGATTTTTTTATATGACTTCCCCGAACGCAGAACGGGAGAATCACATTGACTTTGCTTTTGAAATGAAAAATACTGATTCCTTCAATATCAAGCCTGCAGCTTAAGAACATTATCCTCTCCATCAACCGATCTTTTCAAATAGAATAGTTTACTGAACGTATCTAATGTCTCCACCCTTTTCCGACCTCCTGCTTAGCGCATGTATATGAAACACAGGACCAAATCAAGACATGTGATGGAGGGGGTGTATAGAAGCCCAGAGGGGCAAGGAGGGGGTATAGTTGGGGGTGAAGGGCCAGCCGCCCACCATACCTGAAAAGCCACGTTCCTCTGCAGGGTATCACGAGGTGGCCATGTTGGAGCAGAAATGGAGGTAACTTCAAATCACAATTTTAAGGACAATGTTTTTCTCCTAAATAATATATTTAGTGATTATAGATTTACAGTATGTATAAAAGTTGAACGGATCCCCTGTCTGCTCTGCTCTTATATAGGTTCTTTTCATTACTAGTCTGCTTTTTTATTTTCTTTGCTTTTTATTTTCATTCGTACATTCGTTATTCAGACGAATGGATGAAACGGTAAAATCTTTCACGAAAACACATTTGTACAAAAAGTCTAATAAAAACGTAGCTCGTGGCTGCACATATCCAGCTGTTGGCTGCCCCTACTTGAGCGCCGGTCTGGGGTTGGATGAGGAGTCCTGTATTCATTCAGGCACGGTGCTTTATTCATTGGCTAATTAGTAGATGTGGAGACCATCGGAATGCATTTAATTGTGTAAGAAGAAGACAAATCTGAATAACATGGCGAAGGATTTAGCAAGTGACAATCTTAAGGCGTAAAAATGAAAAAGTGAAATGTCAGCTGTGACAACTTGCAAAAAGAACATGGAAAGTCATGAGAGAGCAGAAAGATAATTAGAAGAGATTTCAAATGACTTGGTTAAGAGCATGGTTGATCTATTATGGAGCGATTGATTGGGATAGTGATGATAATAGGACCAAATTTTTTTTTTGTTTGCCAGGAGTGCATGCTTGGTTAAAAAGAGCAGGGATCCAAAAACGAAATGCTTACTGATATAACTATAGTAAGTAGAATACAAGCAGTCAGGGGGCATCAAATGGCAAAGAACAATATTGGCAATGTACATTTTTGATTTGTGTTTCTCTTTAAGGTCACACGTTTTTAGTAAACCTTACTAGGCATGTGCACTTGGACCAAAAATGACAATTTTTTTGTTTTGTTTTTGGTCCATTTTGTTTCCTGCCATTTCGGATGAAGGCCTTTGTAATCCAAAAATAACATTTGTTGGGTTCTCTCACTCTCTCTGTCTCACTCTCGTCTTTGTTGTGGAATCACTCTGAAGAGTGCTGAAGAGAAGAGTGCAGACAGAGAAGCCCCTTTAGAGGCACCTCCACACACACCAGGGGGGCAACTCCCACCCCATTAGAGTAGTTACTCTGAAGAGCAAAGAAGAATTGCATACAGAGAAGTAGAGATGGGGATGCGGAGACACGGTGACAGCCAGGAAAGCAGAGCCATGGAACCAGTTGTCAGAGAAGACAGGGAGAAAGGGAGAGAGTGAAGGAAAAACTATTTTAAATGAATTCGGAGCTTTCTCCTTCATTTTACTTTATTTCATTAGGATGTCTTTCTTGTTTTGGGACATTTGTACAAATGAAAACATTTAACAAAATGTATTTAAATTAAAATATGTATGAATCAAAATTTTTAAACCTTACAATATGAAGCCTTTTCCTTTCGCCCCTTTTATATCATTGCTGACATCTCCAGGACTGGACTCATACTCGAGATTTAGGGCTGCAGTCTATATAACCGGCTCCAGCTTATAGAACTCCGAACTGCTAGAGCTTAGTGTACTAGGACACAAGTGCGCAGAGACACGGAGCAAACAATACACAACTATTCTTTCCTAACATGGCTTGTGGATAGTGTAGCTCTGTTTCAGAGATAACAAATCCAAGAACAATCACAACTCAGACTTTTATATCTCTATATTAGCTTGCCTTATATAATAAGACATTTTCCGGTTTACATGTTAAGAGCTCCCATCAAATACGCTATTACTATTAAAAAAAAAAAGTACGCTCAGTGACTCAGAAAAATGAACAATGATGTAAAGGCTGCAATACAGGAGTATAAAATGACATGATAAACTATTATAGTTATTATATCTCTAGTGCAAGATGCTCATGAGCAGTTTGTTAAATCATAGTAACATAGTCATTTTGGCTGTAAAAAGACCTAAGTTCAACCCTTTTACCTATGCTTTATGCTTTTGATGTAAACACCCCCCCCCCAAAAAAAAAAATGAAGCTATTTTTTTCATTTTTTTTAAATTCACTTATGGGGAAAAACATTCCTTCTTCCTTTATCAGAACTCTCCTTGAATCGAGAAGCTCTAAAATATTAATGTTTAATGTAATTTATAGCCCTATATGTTCTGCTGTATAATAAAACGTATCTTTGCAGGAGGTCCAGGAAGTGAGTCGCAACTTCCTGCTTGCGCTGCCCGTAGACTTCCAATCCAATCTTTACTGAGGGATCATGGGAAGTACGGAGACATTTGCAGCAAGCAACCTGGCTATGGCTGCGGTAGATGCCGGAGCTGAAATATATAAATCCAAACAAGTTAAAAATTAAAACTTTTCGGAAGAACTGGTTTCTCCTTATCAGCCAAAAATTTAAAATATTCCAATCTTCTGAAACAACAACAGCAGACGGACTGGGACAACAAATAGGCCCGGGCATTAAGCCTTAGCAGCCCATTTTTATTTATTTGTTGTTAAAGCCCACCCTTCATGTACCATCTTTGCATTTACTCATTCACACAAATCATTAACACATTCATTAATGCAGTCTCACAAATCATTCAAGCAATTCATCCTCACATGAATTCATTAATTGTCATACGCATTCACACAATTCATCCACACATTTATTCATTCATTCTCATACGCATTCACACTACCCCTCTCTTCATCTTATCTGCCCCGTTCTCACTATGTTCCCCCTTTTCACTGTGTAACCCCTTTCCCCACTTCTCAATATGTACCGTCTCTATCTATCCCCTCTCCCCCTTTCTCACTATCTAACCCCCCTCTACCCTTTCTCACTGCACCCCCCCTCCCTCACCCTACTTATCTTGTTGCCGGAGCAAGCAGCAACTGCGACCGCGGCTGTGGCAGGGC
>VKOC01047942.1:0-13324 GCA_009364415.1 Spea multiplicata | reverse complement strand
CAATGGGGTAAATGGGGCTTTGCCCTTAGGTCACTCGCGGCAAGGGGGCCCACTTGCTCATCACTTGCTGTTGTGTTATTTATGTAACTGCACAAAAAATATATATAAAATAGGGGAGAGCACAACATAAACGGCATACAAATTCAGATTCCTGGGTTGCTGCTAGAATAAAAGTCATCAGTAAAAAAACAAAGCAAGAATTCAGTGCATGTTCAATGAATACCATTAAACAAAAATCTTGGGGATTCCATTACACTATATGACCATATATAGCTTAGCTGACTACTACAGTACCCTAAATTTGGTGAATCCTATTTAATTTGTCATGGCTAGTTTACTTACCAAAGAGCAGTGCCGGCACTTTTGCTGGAGCGTCTATGGTCATGTGATGCCATTGCTCCATCATAGAAGTCCAAGCAGAAGTGCCGGCAGTTGCAAAGGTTGTCTGAGAGCTTCGGGCAGGCGCCCACTGGCTGCCAGAGAGGAATATCCAGGTCCTCTGCGCTGGTAATTCTGCCGGGCTTCTATGGTGGAGCAGCGGAAGGTCACGTCACGCTGGTGCTCCATCATAGGACCCCCGGTGGAAGTGGAGGACAGTAGCGGAGGATGTCTGCGCACATAGCACATAGAACTCTGGGCAATATAGTGGCTCTATCAGTGATATAGATAGAGGACGTCACCAGAAGCGCCACCATTTTAACAGAAGTTCCATCCAGGTAATGTACACATAGATGCAGACAAAGATAGAAGAGAGAATAGAAGGGTGAAGATAAAGGATAGAAGATGAAAAAGATGCGGAAGTGGTCGGCAGAAGCTGAAGAGAGCTTAAAGAGCTTGAGAGGCAACCAATTTACATTAAAAATGCCCCTTGCGGCCGAATCGAATAGGCAGGGAAAGTAATTTGCTGACTGAAAACGAAGGGGCCAAAATGAACCCAAAAAAGTATGAATGGTTTTTGGCCCATTTGCACATGTCTACTTCTTATACATGTTCTAAACATATTATTTAATCAAATGAATCTAAAATAAAACTAATAAAACCCCATCAGCCTTTAATGCATGTTTTAGTTTGTATTGCTAGAAGTAGTTTCTAGAAAAATATTTTTGTTGTATTTTTGCCTCTTGTATTTCCATATATCTTTATTTGGTGCCAAAAAGCTTTTTACATACTAACTATTATGTATAGGTATGAAAAGTATCAAATGTCTGAAGGAAATGTACAACATTTTTATGGAGGTGGTCACACTTTCTGATGATCAAATAATCAAGGGCATTTGATTAGCACCACCTGCCTAATGGAAGCAGTACGGGTATTCAACCATGGCTTCTCCATTTTGGCTTTATTTTTGTCGAATAACTCATGACTCGGTGTAATATGTCATGTGGTGTTGTTCATCCGAAGTTGTAGTTCCCTAATTGTTAGACCTGCTTAGGAACAGATGATTGTTATTATGTCCTGATATGTAAAACCACACGACTATATATACTCACATACAGTACATACATACACAAACACACGAAAGGCTTTGAGTATTATGTTTTAAGTTAGAACATTTGGAAACAGCATTTCCTGTAAAATATGTTTCAATGTGAGGTAGGCATTGCAAGCCTATTGGTGTCCTAATCACTCAAACTTACTATAATTGTTTGGAATATTCAGTGAATATTGTAAATATTTTAGCTCTAATTAACTCGCAAAAGATTGTTAAAGGGACTAATTAAAAACATAATCGTGCTCACCTATGCTGAAGGATGGCATTTTAATTACGGGGTTCTTGATTTTATTGTTCATTACTGATGTTTAAAGGTCAATTTACATAAACTATTTAAACTGAGATTTTATCTGTAAGTACATCGGATTTAGAGAACACAGGCAGTGACTACTAGACTTATGCAAATGGACCAAAAATTATTTGGATGGATTCTTCTGCCCTTTGAGTTGACAAATGAAATTCGTTGTCACTCACCCTCATTCACCCTCTCATACTCTTTTATACTCATAGTCATGGTCTCTCACACTTTCATTCATGTTCGCTCAGTCTCATTCACTCTCTCTCTCAATGTCTCCTTACCTTTTCTGCTGTTTCCATTTCCCTGCCTCTTTTCCTACAGCTGCTCTTTTTTTCTTGCATCTTTTTGTTGTTCTTCTTCTCCTTGTGTCTTCTCTCTTTGTTTGCTTCTCTGTGAACAAGGCCTCCTTCATGGAGGAACAAGGAGAGGCTTTCCTTGTAACTCCGCTTTTTTGCAGAAGTACTCTGATAGGCCATTATAACACAGACATATTTGTGGAGAAAGAGAGGTGCAGAAACGCTTCTCTTTCCGTCTTTTATTTTTCCGGCCTCTCTGTGTACTTCTGCAAAAATGCAAAGCCACAGCCTCTCCTTCCAATCTGGGTAGATGGTGTACGCGTAACCTCCGTCCTTTTATGGAAGTGTGGCAAGAGGCCTAGTCCACGTTGGTAAAGGGGACTAGACAGAAGAAAGAAGGCAGAAGAACAAAAAGATACAAGAGATAAAGCGGAGCTGTGAGGTCACAGGAAAACAGAAACACTGATAGAGAGACATTGATAGAGAACGTGAAAGACAGTATTAGAGAGTGTGAATGAGAATTTGAGTAATTGTGAAAAAATTGATAGAATGCAAACACAAATTCGGAGCTCTCTGCTTTTTGTATTTGGTCCCTCCTCAGTTTCTGACATCTGTATGATTTGATGAAATTGTCAAATTTTGTTAAAATTCATATGCATGCACAATTCTAGTGGTTACCTGAAAGCTAAGGTTTCATGATTTTCATTATTAAATGCATTTTTGTGGAATAAATCCAATAGCTGTGTATATGCCATGTTCTAACAGTTCTAAAATGTTCTTTTTCATATATTTGTGTTGTTAAATGGTCTATGAGATGCTATCTTTACCATATTTGTGAATGGTTGCAATTTTGGATCAGATGTACTTTGCAGCAGTAATATTTAATATATTGTACAATATTTTGGAAAACACAACATTTATACATTTTCCCTTCCCTGCCAGCTTCATACTCTTTTTTTCAAATGTAAAACTTTTTTATTCACCGGAACCGTAGTACAATACAGAAAAAGTGTCATCAGTGCGCATAATAAAAAAAAGAAACGAGGCAACCGACACACAGGACGGTACATTAGTATCACAAACATCGTAAAGAAACATGAGACCGAGACACAGGTAAATGATATTAGGCAAGAGACCGAGGTGGCCGGAAATGCGTGAGCATGCAGAGAAGATGGAATGTTGAAGTCAGCCTGTGGCGGAGAACTCACCGATCTAGTCGGATCCGGTGATGTTTTTCCATTTAAGTACAATGAGAGCAAATAAAACAAATCAGAGTCACAAATGTCAAACAAACGATACCAGTGGCTACGGGAGCCAAACAAAAGGAAAGTAAAGGAGTAAAAACATGGTATAGCGATGCATTAGGAAGTCGCGTCTGCACATTTATCGGTCTGAGAGGACCGAGAGAGGATGAGCGACCATCGCAGACGTAATATAACCGTCGTGAGCCTAACCCGTGGAAGGAGCACTGGTCGGGTGCGGTCAAGCCCACGCCAGGCACATGGAGAGATGGCACGGGTCTCAGAGTCAGCAGTAATCAGAAAGGAGCTGGTTGGCGAGCCAAGGGGTCCAAGTGTTCAAGTATAAGTGTGTGGTGCAGGAAGCGTCGTGGGACATTTTTTCTAGGATTCTATGCCTTTCAATAGTCATATTCTTTTTTTCAGTGCACTATCCACTCTGGAAGGATTTCTACTTATATTCACCATTTTAATTTTGCCATATTTCATTCTCAGCTTTCTCCTGTGTGTCAGAGTATGCCTAGAGGCCTTTTTATGTGTATATCGTACTTGCAATTCCACATATATTTACAGAGGTGTCTAATGTAACATTGGCTTATTACAGCAGTTACAGTGCACAATGACTTTATTATTTCTTTACTAAGTGTACAATATATCTATTCCAACCTGAATATGTTACAGGTAGTGCATATTGAAAATGTCTGACAAGTACATATTTTGCAATTTGTTGAGTCAAAAGCGAGCAGCAAGATTTTTTGTGAAGGACATTGGGCCAAATGGACCATAAGCCACAATGGCTTCCACAAGCCTTGTCATGGACACTACTGGCCAGGCACGGACACTTTGCCTACCCCTGGTTTGACTGCTGGGCTGACCTCCATATCTTGGCTTCAGTTTTCCTTTTATATCCCACAAAACATACATTTTTCCACAATTCCACAATCTCCCTACTCCCACATTTAGATACTGAAACTTTTTGTTGTTTATATTTTTAAAGATACCAGACCAATTATTTTTGATACATATTTGTATTATTTTAAAAATTTTATTTTGTATGGCTTGTCCTTACAGTTGCATTTTAATAAATGCCAATGTAGTCATAAAAAATGAAGGTCATGCCAAGACACAAAGACGTTTTTTTTGTGTACCATAGTATAGTTGAGACAATGTCACTAACGCATTGTTGTCAAGGACACAAATCACTGAAATGACTCCCAGAATTACAAAAAGTAAGTAAGTGGCAGTTCATTCTTGGTAATAGAAGCATTAATACAATTAGATAACATATGGCGAATGTCTCTGTCAAAATGATATTCTCATAACAGCGATAATGATTCCTCTTTTCTTTGTAGCTGCGGAAAAGGAAATTCTGAAACATTTAATTCTACGCTTTTTTATATAAAGCTTATCACAAACAGAGCAGCTTTATTTTTTTCCCTTGATTCCTTCGGTTTATAGACTCATTTCTGTTAAAATACATCAAAGATATCTTTCTGCCTCAGGCCAAGGTTAGATTAACATTTACCTCCAATGCTTTGTTAACTTTGTCATGTGTGTTATTATGGGAAGTAATACTGTTCATTGAGATGACCTTTGCAGATATATTACACTATGCCCTGTTCAGGTTTAACTATTAACTTACAGTTTCTTCTTTTGACCATTGTGTGGCGTGAGTTGTGATGGGTGAGGCTTACAAAAACAGCATTTCTAATTAGGAATGGAGGATGTAGAAATCACAGGAGATTTAGCACCAGAATTGAAATGGTATTACAATGCACCATATATTTATATGTTTCTGTATTAAAAAAAATAATGATGATCATCAGATGATTATTCAGTATTGCTACTTAAGGATACAAAATTACCATTTTTAAGCCTATTATCATTATACGTACTTTACAGGTTTACTGTCTCTTGGACTTAACATCCCAACATTCCTTCTGTCTTGTTCTCTGTCCATTCTGATAAAAAAAATCATGAAAGAAGTAATTTCCTATTGACAGCATAGGTGCTTATTAATAGACATTATTTGGAGTGAGTGTTTCTTCCCAATGTTGTTTTAGCAGTTGTTTATGTGTTAGGTGTCTTGTTTTTGTATGTGGGTGCTATAATTGTATATATATATATATATATAATGTAAAAGGGTGAAGCCGTATTAGTCCAGTAGACACAATGTCAAAAAATAGAGTATTGCAGAGTATGCGGTAATACCTTTTTTATTGGACTAACATAATATTTAAAAGACAAGCTTTCGAGAGTTATCCTCCCTTCATCAGGTCCGAAGCAATACTAATCAACATGATAGAGGTTACAACTTAAAACAAGTGATGGTATAAGAGAAGGGGGGGTGAGTGGGGTGTCGTAAATAATAGGTCTGGAGGTGAGAAATGCAGAGAGGTAGAGAGATAACCCAGGGACAGAACAAATAAACTTAGGGAAACCACAGTAAAACATCAAAGATAATAACATAAATTAAACATTGGATGACTAGATGAAGTTCATATGAAGTTCTGGTAGTGTGTAAGAAACTGGCAAACCTTGCTCAGAACAAAGACATTCCAAAAAAAAGATCAACCTTATCCACTGAAAGTGTCGATGTCCCTATGCAAGCTAAGAAGGTTAACAACCATGAAAGCAACACTGACAATAATGAAATTGTCAACCTCTCCAATCATAATCTATCAATACCTGAGATAACAGTCCTATCCAAGGGGCTAACATTTTGTCCAAGCACAAAACTGGACCACATTCAGTTATACTCAGACTTGGAGGAATTTTTTAGAAGACTGAGGCTTAAGGAATTTTTCTTCGAGAAAGAAAACACCACATCCAGTCCTGTTAATAATGAGAGAAAAAAGAACAGAGACTTTACACCTGCAACAGGACGTAATTTGAAATTGGACAACTACATTGAAAGCTTCCGCACAAGAGTAGCATCCCTCGCTACCACACAACAGAAAAAAATGCTACACAACCTCCTACCTTCAGAAAGAAATGCCTTGAACAATTTAATGAAAAATAATAACATAATCATCAAGCCAGCTGACAAAGGTGGATCAGTAGTCATCATGAACACCCAGGACTACATGGCAGAAGGAAATAGACAATTGGCAGATGAATTCTACTACAAAAAATTGAACCAGGACCCCACCAGGGAATATACGGAAGATCTCATCAAACTTATCAGATCCTTCTCGAAACACATGCAACAAGAATTAGAAAATCTTGTGCCTTCAAATCCTCAAATAGGAACTTTCTACATGCTGCCCAAAATCCACAAGCCAGGCAACCCAGGACGGCCCATTATTACAGGTATGGGAACTCTTACTGAATCTATATCTGGCCTTATAGAAAACATTCTTAAGCCCCTAGTTATCAGAACTGAGAGCTTTATACAGGACACCACTGATTTTCTCAATAAACTTAGCCAAGTTAGTAACCTTCCTGCCAATACTATACTTGCAACCATGGATGTGGAGTCCTTATATAGCAACATCCCCCATAAAGATGGTATTGAGGCCTGCATCAAATTCCTCTCCTCCAGCAATGCCACACAAAAATATGATAGTGAAACCATCGCCAAGCTCATAGAATTTATACTGACACACAATTATTTCAAGTTCTATGACACCAACTACTTACAAATGACCGGAACAGCCATGGGCACCAAAATGTCACCGCAATATGCTAACCTTTTCATGGCTGACTTGGAACAGAGATTCCTAGCCACTTACCCCCACAAACCACATAATTATTATCGTTACATCGACGACATCTTCATAATATGGACAGAAGGAGAAGAAAACCTTTTAAAATTCCACGAATCTTTCAATTCATTCCACCCATCCATAAAACTCAAAATGAATTTCTCAAAACACTGTGTGAGCTTCCTGGACTGCTCTATAACTGTTACTTCTGGCTTTCTTCAATCGTCCGTGTATAGAAAACCCACAGACAGGTACAGCTACCTTCACAATTCAAGCTTTCATCCCAAACACACTAAACAAGGTGTCATTTACAGCCAAGCCATAAGATATCACCGTATCTGCTCTGACACTCAGGACAGAGACAAACACCTGGGCGCGCTGGCAGAGTCATTTCAGAAGAAGGGCTACAAGGAAAAAACTATATCCAAAAAAATTAAATCTGCTGTAAGAACACCACGGGAAAGGCTTCTACAATACAAAAAAAAGGAGAACACAAGCAGGATCCCTCTGGTAGTTACCTACAACCCAACTCTTGAGGAAATCCGCAAAATTATTAAAGACCTACAGCCGATATTCTCAGAAGACCCCATACTGAAAAAAATATTCCCTCAGCCCCCAATACTGGCATTCAAACAACCACCAAACCTGAGGAAAAGATTAGTGCGCAGCAAACTGGCCCCAGAACAGGAGCATACACAGAATGGCACCGTACCATGCAACAAATCCCGCTGCAAACTTTGCCAACATATATGTGACAGCAACACAGCCAGTCACAACAACAAAACATACATCATCAAAGATTCTTACTCATGTACATCGGCAAACGTGGTGTACATGATACAATGTTCTGCATGTGACAAAGGGTGCTACATTGGAGAAACTGGGCTTAAGCTGCACCTTAGAATGAACCTGCACCGAAGCTCCATCAAAAACCACGAGGAAGAAAAATACTGTACCCCGGTAGGACATCATTTCACACAGAACAATCACTCCATCCAAAATCTAAAAATTAAAGTACTCAAAGGAAATTTCAGAAACTCTCAGGAAAGAAAAACATTTGAGATGAAAATGATAACACATTTCAACACCATAAAAGAGGGACTTAATGTGGATTCTGGTTTCCTTACACACTACCAGAACTTCATATGAACTTCATCTAGTCATCCAATGTTTAATTTATGTTATTATCTTTGATGTTTTACTGTGGTTTCCCTAAGTTTATTTGTTCTGTCCCTGGGTTATCTCTCTACCTCTCTGCATTTCTCACCTCCAGACCTATTATTTACGACACCCCACTCACCCCCCCTTCTCTTATACCATCACTTGTTTTAAGTTGTAACCTCTATCATGTTGATTAGTATTGCTTCGGACCTGATGAAGGGAGGATAACTCTCGAAAGCTTGTCTTTTAAATATTATGTTAGTCCAATAAAAAAGGTATTACCGCATACTCTGCAATACTCTATTTTTTGACATTGTGTCTACTGGACTAATACGGCTTCACACTTTTACATTATATATATATATACACACACACATATATATGTGTATATATATATATATATATATATATATATATATATATATATATAATTGTTAACAATCACTATCCTGTCATGCCCAGGCAATGCGGATTCCACCATGTACTGGCTGACTTAGCATGATAGGAGTGTATTGCTAACAGCAATCACACTCCTATCATGCCCAGGTTCTAGCATGTACTGGTTGCCTGGGCATGATAGGAGTGTGATTGCTGTTAGCAATCATATATATCTATACATTAATATTGTTATTAACAATAAACATAAAGGTGTGAGCGCACATGCCTCAGTACACAACCTTAGAGTATATCTATATACATATATACTTGCATATAATCTGGTTTAGACCACTCTTTTAGCCCTGTAAATTGAGACACAGAAAGATCATAGTGTAACCGATAAAAGCAGTTATGATTTTAATGGGGTATAGAATAAACTCCCATGAGATAGAGCCATGAACATGCTCTATATAAACAGCTCAGGGTGTAAACGAAAGGATGCCTTCCTTCCGAGCCCACTCCAGGCAGTCCTTACAATTCTTTTCCTTCTGGATCCTATATTTCCCCAAATATAAAAATACAGTATACTTAAAAACACAACGCATTTCGACTTTATTTATTTTTCAAGTGTTTTGTCCTTATCCTTTGGTTCCATATTTATAATGTGCCTAACACTGGTTTTGGCACCAATTCCACAAACTTCCGGTTTCCGGTAGGTCACTTCCGGCGCAACCTCTTGCTTCTGCTAGGTCCTAGGTCCTGGTGCAACCTTCAAAGCGTCCCTTCCAATCGGCTGTATTTTAAACTCAGTCCAATATGGGCATCACCCATTATTAACCCCTTAATGACAAAGCCTGTACAGGTACGGGCTCAAAATGCATTGTTTTCAATAGGTTTAGGGACCACCCATTGTCCTTAAGGGGTTAAGGCTCTTATGGAAGGCAAAATCCGGCAACCATTTTGGAAAAGGGCAAAAAGAGAAATACTACAGTTAAAATTCAATAATAAATCCAAAACTACATATATATAAATTGATTAATATATGAATACAACACATATTTAATCTTGTATAACAGACTGAGTATAATTCAACCCTTTATTGTCAACTAAAAAAAAATCATACTATTTGGTCTTCCCCATCAAAAACAATTGATTTCCAAATCTATGTTTAGACCGCTAGGTGAAATAGTGTTCATTTCAAACATCTACTTCATCTCTGTTCAACTGATTGTTATTGAATTTTTCTGTACAATTACGCCATTGGTGTGTTACTTACTTTTAATAAACGTGTGGTTAACACACCAAAATTGGACAAAAAATCACTAACAATATTGTATATATATTAATATTATATATTATATATGATTGCTAAGAACAATCACAATCCTATCATGCCCAGGCAGCCAGTACATGCTGGAACCTGGGCATAATAGAAGTGAGATTACAGCCTCCCTATGCCATGCTATACCCCCACCACACACTTACACATCCATGCTACCACACACACACACACACTCATTCACAAACATTCATTTACAAACATTAATTCACTCTGTCACTGTCACTTTTCCTCCTCCTCTTTGTTCTTCCTCTTGGCTCTTCTTCTTCTTCTGTGTCCTTCTGGTGCAGTGAGCGCGGAAAGCGGTGGGCACAGCTTCAGTGTTGTGCGCTAGGATATGACATCAAATCCCGACACATAGCATCAGTTGCCCCACGCATTAACAGACCTCCCGCTCCCTTGATTGTCTTTAAGCCGGTTAGAGGGAGATCCTTGATCTCCCCAACCGAGCCTGCTCCTCTAGCGGCGGACATTACTGTCCCTCTCTGGAGGGGTCCCGGCGTGATTGCACCCCCCTGATGAGCGGCACCCAGGGCGGTACATGAGAGTGGGTCTGTACAGAGAAGGTAGAAAGGCCAAATAATTGTTACTTTTGTTAGACATGTTAACATTTTCTAACTATGACCTATAGGTTAGGCACAACTTGCTCATGAATACCCATTTCACCACTATTTGCGGTGACCTCTATGCATTTACCTGACAGCAGGGGATTGTGTTAAGGCATGCCTTGGGACATGACATTATCTGACCCTGGTGATGAGCAGGGATATATGATGTCAGCTCCTGCAGTAATACAAGCACCATCAGTGTTTGATGTCATAACATGTCACTGTAACTCATTAGCATCATCTGGCAGCT
This sequence comes from Spea multiplicata, assembly GCA_009364415.1. NCBI lineage: Eukaryota > Metazoa > Chordata > Amphibia > Anura > Pelobatidae > Spea > Spea multiplicata. Next base: position 2,557 of record VKOC01047942.1, on the reverse strand, counting down.
GTAGCACTTGCTGACTGCCTACCTTAAAGTCTTACACTTATCTCTAAGATAAAAAAATGTTGCTTTCACTCCAGGGGTGTATTTGCTCATCTGGGACTTTGTAGACAAGTGTAATGTTTTCATTCCATGATATAACAAAGCAGGAGATTTGTGGATTGTTCTGTAATATTCATCTGACCTCCTGTGAGCTCATTGGGTTTTGTTGCAAACCTATGGTAAAATAAAAAAGACATATCATACAGTGAACTCCAATTATATTGGCACCCTTGGTAAATATGAGGGAAGAAGGCTGTGAAAATTGCCTTTATTGTTTTGCTACCATCCTTTGCCAAGAAAACAGCTCTGAGTCTTCATCTATAATGCCTGATGAGGTTGGAGAATACACAGCAAGGGATCCAAGACAATTCGTCCATACACAATCTCTCCAGATCCTAACTCAATGCTGGTGGACTCTTCTCTTCATTTCAACTCACAGATTTTCCATAGGGTTCAAATCTGGAGATCGGGATAGCAATGGTAGGACCTCAATTTTAGTAAGTAAGTAGTAAGTAAAGCATTGTGCATTGAGTTTGATGTATGTTTTGGATCATTCTACTGCTAGGAGATCCAACCACAGCCCATTTTAGGCTTTCTGGCAGTTCATTTAATATCTGTTCATATTGGATAGAGTCCATGATGCCATACATCCTAAGAAAATCTCAAAATCCTCTGGCAGAAAAACAGCCCCACAACATTAAATAACCATCATCATATTTAACTGTGGGCATGAGGTACTTTTCCAAATGGCTACCTCTCTGGGTGCGCCAAACCCACCCCTAGTATTTTTTGCCAAAAAGCTTTGGTTTCATCTGACCACTGAAACCAATTCCATTCAAAGTTCCAGTAGTGTCTGGCAAACTGAAGAGAGTTGAGTTTGTTTTTGGATAAGAGTAGAGGCTTTTTTCTTTTCTGAACAACTTGTGGTAAAGTAGGTGATGTTGGGTTATAATTTTGGAGACGTTCTGTCCCCAAGACACCACTAACTTCTGCATTTCTCCAGCTGTGATTATTGGAGATTGTTTAGCCGCTCAAACCATCCTCTTCACAGTGTTTTGAGATAAAATAGGCACACGTCCTCTTCTGGGGTGATTCCTAATATTTCCATGTTACTGGAACTTCTTAATTATTGCCCTGATTGTGGAAAATGAACTTGCCTTTGCTATTTTCTTATAGCAACTTCCCATTTTGTGAAGCTCAACAACCCTTTACCATAGATCACAGCTATACTCCTTGGACTTACCCATTGTGATGAATGGCTAAGGGAATTTGGCCTATGTGTTACCTGATATTTATACCCCTGTGAAACAGAAAGTCATAATTGAACTAAAAATGTAAAATATCAGTGGGGTCCCAATAATTATGCCACACATATTTAACAATGTTTCACATTTTTGGGGATAAAACTGTGTTGTATTTGCCATAGTTTGAAATACATGAGAGCAGAATATATTTGCGTATTTTTGTGAAGAACAAATCCAAGGGTTACAATAAAGACAATCTTTCACAGACTTCTTTACTAAGGGTGCCAATATTAGTGGAGGGCTCTGTACCTGTTTGTACTTTTAGCCTAGAGTAAATATTTGACCCCACTGTTGTCCATCCACCATTGCATCATAAAGTAACACTTATAATAATTAGTAAAAACTATTTGTCAGAATGTGAGAAAAACATCTTATCATTAATATAGACTGTTTTTAAATTAATAGATTCTCTGTCTTTTGCTTGAACACATGCCCATTTTCCAATATTTCCTCATCGAGTGGCAGATTTATAAAACACACTTATAATGTGCTCATTATATATTAGTTTAGAAATAATTGCCTACACAAACAAGCTTTTATTATATAATATGTATACACAATAGATTTGTGTGCCTCTAACAAATGTTATAATAGAATCTTAAAATGTAAATTCTGTGTACAAACAGTAGACACATTGCCACATTGCCACAGGCTATATTTTAAAATCACGAGCCTCTTATGTTACTTGTTGTATCCTAATTGCATACAGCAGGGGGTATGTTACACATTATAATAAATGAAAGAGAACATACAATTTAAGACTGACAGTAAATGAGTGAATGAGTTGACTAACTGATCTGCACATTGCTGGCATTACTCAGCAGATAAAATCAAACTTCCAAGCGACTTCCACACAGATCATTACACAAGTAAATGGCCACTTTTTAGAAATGTTGGGGGTAGAATCTAATGAGTATATCCATATCCAGAGATTTGTGTGCTTGCCAGTACCGAACACGATGCATCTCTGTATGGATAACAAACCTGCAATATACCTAACACAAATTTTACAGTTTTTTGCCTCATGTGGACTTATGGGGAGTAGGCAAGATTTTATAAATTGTGATCAGTTTATTGTTGTGTATAATTTGACTTTCGATTAATTAAAGCCCATCAATGAGCAGCCAATGAGGTCATGGTATAATTTGTCTATGTGTATTTCTAGAATCCTTTGGCATATCAATGGGCACTTTTATTTCTTTAATGAAATTCTAGCA